>JAQGAW010000581.1:0-27025 GCA_034698025.1 Phthiracarus crinitus
TACTACCTCCCTGGTAAGGGTCCCCCACTACTAGCTCCCTGGTAAGGGTCCCCCACTACTACCTCCCTGGTAAGGGTCCCCCACTACTACCTCCCTGGTAAGGGTCCCCCACTACTAGCTCCCTGGTAAGGGTCCCCCACTACTACCTCCCTGGTAAGGGTAACCCCACTACTACCTCACCTGTAGTCACCGTCCCGATAGCTATCATAAGGATAACTACCTCCCCGGTAACTACTCATTTAATAATTACTTTAAATGCAAAGCAAAAACACATTAAACATCATATATATGACCAAAAACTGACACAAACACGAATCAAATACATATTCGCATTAATTAATATTAAAAATCATGCATTATTTCTGTTAAATTTATATAAAATTTGCTAAAAATTGAATAATAATAAAATTTAAGCAAAAGTTTTTGGTCTAAAACTTAAATTTAGTTAAATTGTTAATAAGAAATGAGAATTTATACCTTATTTGTGTCCATTTTCCGCCAAATGACACCAATTTATTCTTCAAAGTGTTCCTAAAACTTAAATAATTGCTTATATTTTGTTCACGAAACACTTAATAACTCTTTATTTACACAAATAATTGACTATAATTGACAACAATTATGATTAAAACACAGAACAGATTCTCAAAACACTTTTTATTAATTTATTTGAATTATTTTAATGTAAATTCGAATATATTTGAATATAATGAATAATTGAATCTTATTTGTTAATAAGCGTTACGTTATTTATGAACATTTGCGGCTAAAATGTGTTCCGCGACCGCGTGTGATAACAATCAAACTATTATCGCTTATTGTTGTGCGCTTAAAAAAAAGCGCTTAAAAAAAGCTACAATATATAGATTGCTACGCATTGAGGCATTATTAATGACAAATAATGGTGAGATCGTAAAATAAAAATAAAACTCAAAAGTAATCATTGATAATATAAGGTGTTGTTGGCCATGAGTTTATTTAAGTAGAAGAGTGATGACTCAAAGAGTGTTTAGTGTCAGCACTAACTGTTTGATAACATGTTTATCTGTATAGACGATAAATTTAGAACTAAAATCTGAGTAAATTCAGGATAGAAAAAGTTAAAAGTTTGAAATTCATGATATTCAGGATAATTCGACAAAAAATTATACTTAGTATTTAAATAATAGTTTTAAAACACAATTCTAATGTTTTATAATTGGAAAAGACAATCGGATTTATCATACTTTTAAGGAGTTATCAGTAAAAAAGTAATAATATTCAGAATTTTCAGGAACATTAAATTTGCAAAGATATTTTCAATTTACTCGAAGAATTAAAATTTTACTTTAACTTAACTTAACTTTAACACAATATATGATAAGCTCACAAAATGAGCTCATTATATATGTTGAATCTCTTTCTTGTTTTAAAGTAATAACTAAACATCTTATTTACTATTAAACTGAAAATTATTTAATACATGCTTTTGGATATTCTTAATTATAGTTTAAATTTATTAAATTGTTTGCAACTCCTGACGCAAACTCTCAATAAAACTATCAAAATATTTAAATTCGTGTTCTATTTGTCTGAATCTTAATTCTAAATAAAACATTTCAAACGGATTATTAATGTTTCGAACGGCAACATACAAATCAGTAAGACTGGCCTCTTTATTATAAATCAGCTCAGCTTTATATTTCATGCCTCGTTCAACCAATGCTTTCGCATTAACCAATACATTTGATGACAGCTCTTTAATCGCATTCAACAATGATTGTCGTTCTTGTGCGCCAATTGTTCCATTGCCAAAAAACGCGATCTCAGATTCAACTATAAATTCAATGGCAGATAATTTGAAATTGAGTTCTGCGATAGAAGTTTTGTCGGTTGCATTCATGAGCTGATTCCGTATATCTTCCATGTTTTTATTCTCCTGATCGAGATATGTAATCAAATCATTTAATTGATTCTCTTGGAAACGCATTTCATTTTTCATTTTGTTAATAACATCAGTCAAATGCATTGACAATAAATAAGATCTCTCTAACAGCATATGCCTAGTATTATCCAAATCCCAACTTAGATCTCCCAACGCATACAAATCTATTTCCATTTTTGTAACATGTCTTAACAAATTCAGTTCTATATTGTATACATCGAACATTAA
Organism: Phthiracarus crinitus; assembly: GCA_034698025.1. Classification (NCBI taxonomy): domain Eukaryota; kingdom Metazoa; phylum Arthropoda; class Arachnida; order Sarcoptiformes; family Phthiracaridae; genus Phthiracarus; species Phthiracarus crinitus. The sequence goes on from JAQGAW010000581.1 coordinate 2,153, forward strand.
TGTTTTATTTCTTACTTCATCCACAAGTTGTTGAATCACTTTCATATCACTACTCAAAAACGAAGCGTTTTTAGTATCGTTCTTCTGTTCCAAAATTTTTAATTCTTCGTCAGCTTTTTCTAGTATTTCTTCGCCTCGAATAATAACCGCTAACTTAATCATTTCGAAATCATATGACGGCGCACTTACTCTGTCAAATGCCATCAACAGATATGATATAGCATTACTCAAACTGTGTTGCATTTGATTGATCTCTGTTTCATTTGTCGTTGAATCTAATTTCTCAGTCAAATTTACAACTCTAGTTAAATATACTTGGATTAAGTTTATCTCTCGCGTCCGATTCTGTTGTTTTAATTCGATCTCCTTATTACTAGCTTTTGAAGCCAGTAATTGCACGTAAGTTTTCAAATCATTATTCAAGTTTGAATATGATGTACAAACTGATAGATTGTATTAAAAAATTATTATCATTGAAATCATATTATGAAAATTTACTAAAAATTTTATTATTCCTGAAACTTACGATCAAAAGAAATGCCGATAAATAGTAATACAATAATTGCTGTTTGTTTCATAGTAAAAATTTAAAACGAATTTATCATTACAGTGTAAAATAAAAACAATTATAAAATACAACTAATAAATGACGATATTTCGTTAAATATTCTTAAATTAAGTACTTATTATCTCAAAACACATGAGTTTTCTTATAATTATTTCCCACGCTTACTATCATTCACTTAAAATTGAAAAATATTTAGCAAAATTTAGAATTCAATTTTAAATGCAATTCTAGTTGTTTTATTAATTTTGGCACAATTAAGATAAATTTGAGTTATGTTTAGCTAAATGCGATTCACTTATTAATAAGCAACAAATTATCTGTTGAATAGCGTCAATTTTATTCCCGGATTCTAAAACCAAATTCTAATTCCCTATTATTTGAATATAATAAAACAACTCTCACTAAAATTTTTAAAATAATTTTAACGGTGTAACTCTATTAACTTTTATAAGCTCATCCAAAAGCGTAATTTTATTAAACGAAAAGCGTTTATATTATAGATGTCCAAAAGTTAACACAAGACTCGGGACAATAATGAAAACTTATGCTGAATATTCAGTTTTTATTATAAGAGATTGAGTTTATTGTTTATTTAAAAATGATAATAATTTGTGGCGCAACTGTTTTTGGGAAAACTTGATGATAACTAAAGGGAGGATATTTGGTTAAAACAAATCAAAAAATTTTATGGTTATTTGGGGACAAAAAATGTATATTTTAGTGGTGTATCCAAATACAGACGGACGGACAGATGAAATAGTTAAATGTTTTTAGATTAAATATTCTAAATCCTATTAAGTTTTGAATGAATGCTCAGTTTAATGTCATTTAAGAGAATATTGAATAATTTTTGAAAAATTGCGCGCAATAGTTGACATGAAAACGCCAATTAAAATTTTAACCCTTGAATTTTATCATTTTTATAAGTACCCCAAACCAAGCATATAGATTACTATGCATAGAGGTATTACTAATGACTAATGTTGGTATAGTAAAATAAAAATAAAACTCAAATGTAATCATTGAAAATATTAATAAAAGTGTTGCTGTTGGCCATGAAATGTTATTTCAATAGAAGAGGTACTCTTAATATTTACAGTCATATTACTAACTGCTTGATAACATGGTTATCAGTTTTTATGTGCCATAAGAGCACTTGTCTCATAAAATATGGATTATATGTTCATAAGGTTGATGTATTCAAACACAATAGTAAATCGATGCAAAAAAATTAATTGTTTAACACTAAGTTTTGAAAATGTTTTCGTTCGCAGCGATATTTATTGAATTCTAAAATAATTAATTAAAATGAGTTTGACTTAAAATTAAATGATGATAACTATTATTGGCGTTGTGTTAGCGTTATTAGCATTTGTTTATCGGTGAGAATTTTTTATTTAAATATATTGTAGTTAAAATATTTCAGCAATCTATTCATTTTATTAAATAAAATAATAATTTTATTTTAAAACTCAAGTAATGAAGCTCTGTTTAAATAATTATTGCTATTTTGATCGATTAGATTAATGTCAATTCAAATTATCGTTCATTTAAAAGTTGTTAAATCATACCTAACTGTTAAGGCAAACATAAAATTCTAAACAAAAACCATAAACTGGTTTTTATTGCAAAAAAAGTTGTGTAATGAAATAGTTTTGTACATTTATATTTTTCTTAATTCCGATAACATTATTTTTAGAATTTAGTTTTAATTTAAATATTTTCGTTCGTATCTATTTTTTTAGTTAAAACCGTTCATTTTCCTTGATATGTCCTTGTATTCATTTTTTACAAGAAAATTTTATTTCTCTATTTTCACAAATTGTGAAATCAATTTTTTATCAAATATTATTATTTCCCAATTCGTTCGAATTGACGCGTTTAGGTATTTAACTCGAAATTATAATTATTGGACGAAACGCGGAATTCGTGGACCAAAACCAGTGATTGTTTTCGGAAACCTTCACAGATATTTATTTGAACGATTGCCTCATTTAGAGGTAGAATGGTATCAAAAATATGGAAAAATTTATGGGTAAACAAATACAAATACAAGTTAATTAGAAAAACTATTATAAAAGTTTATTTTGAATCTCATAGCTATTTCATGGCCACTAGTCCTGTACTGACAGTCGCAGAACCAGAGCTCATAAAACAAATATTAGTCAAAGATTTTAAGTCGTTTTCGAACCGACGTAATACTAAATGGGATCATCCGATAATCAGAAATTCAATGTTTTTTGCGAGAGATGACACGTGGAAACGCGTGCGTTCAATATCTACGCCTACATTCACGAGCGGTAAAATCAAACATATGTATTCAATGGTCAGAGACTGTTTGACAGACCTGTTGAATCACTTGGAAACGTGTGCCGATAACTGCGCAGATGTGGACCTCAAGCAAGCGTTTGGAAACTATACGATGGATGTGATCGCGAGATGCGCTTTCGCTACGAAAACAAACGCACATTTGGATCACAATAATCCATTTGTTTTAAACGCGAGAAATATATTTAATTTTAAAATTAAAAAAATTTTAGCGATCGTATTATTGCCAAAATCTTGGCTTAAAGCGCTAAATATACTGTCATTTACTGACGAACGCTCAAATGATTTCTTCTTTTCGTTGACGCGGAGCATAATTCAAATGAGACGGAAAGATAATAAAAAGTACGCAGACTTTCTTCAACTACTAATGGATGCGGAATTAGAAGTTATTGAGGAGAATACAGACACAAAGAGTATACAAAACAAACGTTTAACCGAAGACGAGATATTAGGTCAGGCGTGGATTTTTTTCATCGCCGGTTACGAAACAACGGCCACAACACTAACTTACTTTATTTATGAAATGGCACTCAATCCTGATATACAACAAACACTATTTCATGAAATTAACACCGCTTTTGATGAGAGCGGAGAAATCGATTACGAAACGTTATCAAAGCTCACATATTTGGACGCATGTCTGTCGGAAACGCTAAGAGTTTATCCGCCACTGATGAGAGTGGACAGAGAGTGTGTTAACGATTGTGAATTGAGTGACACTGGACTTGTAATAAAAAAAGGAAACATAATAGAGTTTCCAATCTATGCTATACATCATTCGGAAGAGTTTTATAGCGAACCCGAATGTTTCGATCCCCAAAGATTTATGCCCGAAAATATTAGCAAAGTAATGCCATACACGTATTTACCATTTGGTTTTGGACCCAGAAATTGTGTTGGTATGAGATTTGCTTTGATGGAAGCAAAGTTATGTTTAGCTCATATTGTGAAAGCATATCGGTTTGTACGCAATCAAAGGACTGATGTGCCGCTTGTTTTTAAACGTATGTCGCGATTAATTCAAACTAATCCCGTATATGTAAGCATTGAGAAGCGATAGACTATATTAGTGTTTTATCAAATTTATATTTTGGCTCACTTTTTTCAAAATGTAAAGCTTATACATTTGAAACTATCCGTCCTTTTGTCTCTCTCACGCACAGCATGTTTCAACACTAGCTTGATTTATGAACGATCATAAAAGTAGCAAGTATTTATAATTTTTAATAAAATGTTATATTATTTAATAAAAAACTTTGTTTCTAAAAAGTAAGCTCTCTTTGTGCGCGACGTTCTTGTTTTATTCAATTAATATTAAATTTATACTTGTATAGGTAGTATGAATTTATTGTTCATTATAGTCCAAAAAATTGATAATTTTTAATTCAACAAAATAATTAAATACAGTAAATCATAACAAACAAATTACTTGTTTAAAATTTTTCAAATAAAATCATTAACCAATTCGTTTCCATATGCGAATTGCTTGGTTTATGGGCCTTACTTCACCATCTGATTAATATATTTCCCATGAATACCATTCGTCTGATCCCTTTAGTGTCGGATCGATGTTAGTCCACGTTCCTCTTCGAAACGCTTAGAAAGAATATATTTGTTTTAAATAGTGTTTAAAGCATAGTTACAGAAGGGGGTGATAGTATGGGCCATTTCCTCATAATCATAAATTTTTCGTGAGTAATACCACTATAACATTAACAGTACTAACCAAGGGTTTTGCACATAAAAAATGTAAAGCATTATTAATACTATGAAATCGTACTACTAACTAGACTTTTAAGCGGGCCCCCGATTTGTCGGGCCACCGCGGGCCCCCGACAATCTTGATGGCCGGGCCGGGTTCGGGCTTAAAAACAAAAATGTCGGGCCGGGAGGCTTTAACTTTTCACTGCAACACATGCAAGTTTTACCTAATTTATTCTTGATGCAAAGATTTATCATCTGGCCGAAACTATACTTAAGCTAATTTGACATTAACCAATAAAAGAACAATATTAAAACAAAATTCAGTGTATAAATTATTGTTTTAAATATCAAACAGGCTTTTGCATTTTTTAAAAAATCGTGCTCGGGCCGAGCCTATCTTCAAACTATCGGGCTTATGTCGGGCTCGGGCCTGAAAATTTTAACAACTTAAAAGTCTAACATATCAGTCAATAGCAATGTTCTAATACATTGGTTCCATACTTTCATAGGCTATCGTAACCCAGTCTATATGTGGATCGTTTTAGATCTTAACTGATAAACCAAGCGCTTGTTTAGCGATTCCCCATAGCGTTACAAACATGTCAATTGAACATATACTACTTATTTAATATTATCAAATTCAATAATTTATATTAGACTTCTTAAACCCTAACCTGACAGGCTAAAACTTGACCCGACCCGAAAATCAAAATATTTTTATAATTCTACTAATTTTGCTAAATTTTCTAAAAAATGTAAAAGATAGTAAAACATACTAAAAATTATAAATAATGTTACTGGTAAATAATTAATTTTAAAATTTAAAATTTTAAAGGTATTGTGATATAAATCGAAATTTTATTGGTTTGTCGGGTTATCTTCTAAATGTTTCAAAACCCGACCCGAATAGTTTTATATCCGAACCCGACCCGACAAATTTGTCTGTAACCCGACCCCAAATCGACATTTCGGGTACCAGTTTACTAGTCTAATTTATATATCTTTGATGAATGGTGTGCATTGGTCTGAACACAATTAAATGATCACATATATAACTTTCTAAATGAAAATTAGCGGATAATCTAAGAATTGAACGTTGATCTATAGAAATGCGTTTCATATGAAAATACATGTAATCCAAACAATTGAAAGTTATATTATATTTATTATAGAATTGTTTGTTAATAAAATAAGTTAAGAAATCAAAATAATTTTAAATAAACGCAATTAAATACAATAGTATTACAAATTTTTAAAATTCAATAAGAAAATATAAGTAAATAAAAAACAAATTAATATTTCAATATCTATATAAAAATGTCATTTCAAGAGTACATCAAAATTTCATTGCGTTCCACTTCAGCTATTAATTCAGGAAATCGATCATAAAATATATCATCTTTAAGCGAATATCGATTGAATTTGTTATATCGCGGACAATACATTGAGAAAATAAGAGTCGAACTACCCATGAATTCCATAGCTTTCATATATTCATGCAAATCTTTCGCATTCGGGTATTGTTTCTCTAACGTCAGTTTAAACTTCAAAAATTCCTCTTCATATGAATCGATTAATTCGAAAATATGTTTAAGCGCTTTATCGAAATCATTGTATTGTTTAATCAAATATCTCAATGTATTATAATTTTCCGATTCCTTAGCAGCTATTTCTTTGTTCGTCGAATAAATATCGTTAATCATTATTATCTGTTTTATAACCAAAAGTTCCATTTGTTTCAGAATAGGATTCTCATAGAATTCTGTGACATCGATACCCATTGCATACGGTGTTAATGCCAAAACCGGATTAACAGCAATTGTCAATTCACGGAATTCGATCACATCCTCAAAAGTTTTTATCGGTTTTGTAAACTCAATTTCTTTCGCACAGTTTTCGAGAAAAATACGAGTTTCATCGAGATATCGCTTGTATTGCGCATCAGTACATAATGGACGCACAATTTTATTAATTCCATGTATGAGGTGTTCGTTAGGTTTATCTAATGTTTTAGTGCCATATAACGCGCGAATCAAATCGTCTAAGCCTTGTTTAGATTTTTCAACGCCAACATAATCATCGGTCAGTACTAACCAACATAAATATTCGGTTAACGTAACCATACGTTTGACATCTTTAGTAAAAGGTACAAAGAAACTCGCTGTTAATCCCGGGACAAATCCGTAACAACATTTCTTCGTACGTTTCAATTCGTGCGGATATGAGAGACTAAAAATCCTATCGAACGCGTTATGATTAATTTGCCAATAAAGCGGACTGTAAGCCATACGGAATTTAGACTTATAAATAGGAATTGTTGTGTCGCTTTGTTTAGTCGTATCAATACTTGCATATCTCGCCATAAATGAGTTACAACTCTTTTGTAATAGATTTCCGATTACCAATCGATTCATATTTAATACTTTTCACAATTTATTAACTGCAAAAACAAATATTAATCTGTATTTTAAAAATTTTATAATAAGTCAAATATAAATTAGACAAAGAATTAAGAATCAAATAATGGAGTCGTTGAACATAAACTTTAAATAATAATTTAGATTATTAATATTATTAATTGAAAGGCTGGTTACTGTTGTCTACATCATCGATAGCCAAATCGATAGATATGTCATACCCAAGAAAATATGACATATAAGAATAAAGGTTAAATTATACTTAATTTTTTTAGCTTTTATAAATGACTATTAAATTGTAAATAATATTTCAATAAATAATCGTATTGTACGCGCGTTTTTGGGATATATGTAGAATTCGTAGAAGTATTACTGTATTAATAACATAGTTAAATATAATAAACCAAAAATTTTATTATTCCAGTTTATTTTATTTTTTATTATTTCCTTATTCGCAATTTTTAGCATTAGTATTCTAATCCAGTGGTTCTCTAACTTTTTTGTAATGCGACCCTAATGTCGTGAGTAAAATTTTTACACTACCAAAATGAATCTTGAATAAAAAGATATGCTAGCCTTTTAGAATTTAAATTATTAATAATCTAAGAATAATCTGTAAAACCAAATAGCAAATAATAATAATTATAATTATTATTTATTATTTCCAAAAAGGCTCTTCTCTTATGTTAATTCTTAAAAACTATACGATACAAAACTTGTGCATTGCGAGCCTGTTTTGGTCGCAACCCTAAGTTTGATCACCTCTGTTCTAAACGATAGATTCCTTAATAAGAGAAGCGAATAGAAATAAATGGTGTTATCAATATTAAATACATTCGTATTTATAATTCTTTAGCAAAAATTATAAATTTTATGATATCAAAATCAATAATTCTTATATTGCTATTCATTTGTGTTAATGGTTTCATTTCAATGATGTCTACATAAATGTCTGAACTCAATTATTAATCATAATTAATAATATAAAAAATCTTAGTGTTAGATTGTTAAATATTTTCATAACTTAGTACCTTATGATCATTAAAATTTACTCTAAGTGTATAAGAAATTTGGTTAAAGCTTTTTATATATAGCGCGCGCTAAACTTATTATAAATTTCAAAAATGATTTTATTACTTTTTTCTGGCATTAAAGTGCATTTGATTGTTAATTATTTTTATAACATACGTCCTTATAATGATTTTCGTATATAAATAAATCTAATGTGTAAATATAACACTTCCTCATAACTAGTGATGGCAGTTTAGAGCTTCAGAGCCTCTGGAGCCTGAACCTAAGCCTGAGCTTCAGGCTCGGACTCAGGCTCGTGAAGGAATTTTTGATAGAGGCTTAGGCTTGAGGTTTTCACATTTTTGAGCCTGAACCTGAGGCTTGGGCTCTGCCTGTTAAAGCCTGAAGCCTCTTTAATGAGGCTCCAAATTTATAAATTAAATGTTTTAAAATAATTACTAAAATATTTTTATGAAATAATTTTTATTTTTAATAAAATTTAATCCAAGAGTTAAAACTAGTGTATGATAGTTATCTATCCCTGAGAAACTTAAATCAAAAATTGAAATATCATTGAATATTAATATAAACAAATTTTATTACTCATTTGTGGTGCAATACATATAGAGGCTCGGAGGCTCAGAGGCTTAGGCTCGGAGGCTCAGGCTCGGCGGCTCAGGCTCTGGTTTCAATCATAAGGCTCGGGTTCAGGCTTAGGCTCCGAATATATTTTAGGCTCGAAGCTTAGGTTCTAATCTTGAGGCTTAGGCTCAGGCTCCGGTCGAAGCCTCTGGAGCCCGAGCCTTGCCATCACTAGTCAATACATGCTTTTTATAAGCATATATTGGTTATAAATAAAACTGATTTCAATATAATGTGCAATATCTTTATTTTGTTTATTTTAATGTACAAAAGTTTTTTATTATAATGTGTAATATGCGTATTAATGTAACAAAATCGCTAATAATTTATGTTTTCGGTTAACTGGTTAACTGCGGTTAACCCATATAAAGATTTTTCTTTAACTTTAACCGAGTTTTTAACCGATAAAATCGTGGTTAACTAACTGTTAACCGATTTTAGTGGTTAACTCGGTTAAATTGTTCATCACTAGTTACTGCAATAAGAAATTTAGAAACATGTAACTATAGCTATACTATACGAGGCAACGCATGTTTTGATATTATTTTTAATGCTATATATAATACGCTGGCACATGATTATACTAAGTATAGCGTCAATGTTGGGATTAAAGAATTTACGTATTCGAACGGAACAGTACCGGGAAATACCCGTTATATTTATTATTCTTTCGGAAAGATATTAATATTTGTCATAATCTATGAATGATAATTTAATAAATGATTTATAATCCAGTTCACTATTAAAATCATTAAAATTTATTTGTCTAATTTCATTATATTTGTATTAAATTTATCGTTATATTAAATATGTATAATTTAATTTTATATTGATTAGAATATTGTTAGTTAATTTTAAATTTTAATGAATTGCAATTATAAAATTTCGATTCGTTATAAATGTGCTGTAAGGTGTAATTTACTTCATTCTTAGAGTTTTGTTTTCAGACCAAATAACTTATCTTTGAGCGCTTGGCACAAGTGATAAATACTAATGTTTAATAAATACTACGTTACGTAATAAACACCAAAAACTTTAATAACACGCGTTTTTTTTATAAAATACAATTTTTTTTAAAAGATGAGTTTCTAATATATAAAATATAGCTGATATCTTATAAAAACTGATGACCGAAACAACAATCTGTGCTCAATAGTGGCCATTGTTAGCACTACATTGAGCACAATGCAAATCAATCCTTTATCCCGTGTTGTACACTCTTTTATATGAGTGCTTCACAATCACAAAATAAACAATTTAGTTTAATCTGCATTCTATTAATATATTGTGACCATTTACTGTCTCAGACCAAGACCATCAAAAAACAAGGCAAGTGTTGACTATGAATGACAATTAAAACCAGTAAAAGCTTACAGTAGACAAGAAATAAATTGAAAACGAGAGTTTGAGACCCAGAACTAAAGTTATTTTATTCAATCAAAACATCCTCTTTTATACATACTGCAGAGCACGATATCGCATGACCGTTGCTCTTCGACAAACACTTTCTATTGGTTACTACAGTTCTGCATTTACATTTAATTAAACATTGGGAACATTAATTAATTATTAAGTGACATAATTATCAATAATTAAAATGACATTGTTTTATATTTTCTTAATTACATTTGTAAAGAAAAACATTCAAATGACTTATATTATTTTTATAAGTTACTATAAGACATTGAAACTTTATTTTATAGATTGACGTTAATAATTATAATTTTTTGCGCAAAAGAAAAGACATTATTACTAAGAATCTGTCACTCAAATTTTTGTCAAAAAATAATTAACTCATAGATAATAGCCTTCAAATGGGATAATAGACATCTCTAGACAAAGAAATTCTTTTACAGGATTATCTTTAATTTAATTGTTAAATAATTTTGTTGAAAGCTAAATAAGCTCAACTCCGGGAGCTTCGAGCTTTAATTTTTTTAAGCTCAATTTACATTGAGCTTGTAGCTTGAGTTTCAAGCTCCTAAACATAAAAAATCGAGCTTCAAACTCAGCTCATCTCTGAGATTTTTTACATCTCTACTCCATATCAACTCCATTAAAAATACTGATGACTCCAACCATCTTCAAACAAAAACATTTAAAACTTATTTCAACTTCTCTCCATTCCCAATTAAATTTAAAAGTTTTACTCCAACTCCACTGTTTTCAAGCATATTTTCTTAACTCCAATCCCATTATAATGTAGTTGGAATGAGACAATAATGGAGGTAATTGGAGGTGGAGTACAAAATTAATTTTTGAATGGAGCTCAAGTGGAGCTAGAATCAGGTTTATTTTTATTGTTGGAGTTGTTATCAGTGAAATATGTTCAAATTATTTAATTATAAACTTTTTGTCAAATAAAAATTATTTTAATTAATTTATAATCAACGTATCAAAGGAATTAACAAAAATTGCATAAAAGTTTATTATTATATTTTGAAAATATATTTATCCATATATTTTTATCCAGTGTATTAACAATTTTGTTATTTAGTGAATAAATACAGACATGCAAAACAAATTAAACTTGTTTAAGATTAAATAATAAATTTCGATTTTATTTAGACAACACTATTTAATAATATGATTAACTCATAAAATTAAGAATATTAATTTTTATAATATTATAACTAATTACAACTACAGGGGTTACAAAAAATCAAAGGTAACACTTTTGATGGAGTTTTTTATACAAAATTAAAATAAATAATTATTATTTGTATATCATTTAATTGGGTTTTATTATTTCTTTAAGAGAAAATGGTTTTCAAATTTTTAAAATAATTTTTTCTAAGTAATTTAACGATTCTTTCAATAACAACAATTATAACTATTTTTATCGATTATTTTTAAATTTTTGCGATTAAAATTATTATAAAATGAGATAAAAACATGAAAGTTTCCATTTATATCCACTAGTGCACCCATTGGTATCATATTTTTCATTTAATTTATACTTTAACCCGTTATAATTATCAGTATAGTCCGTATTCTAGTGCACCAATCAGTATAATATTTGTTATTTATTCATTAGCCCCGTTATTATTGTAAATATAGCCCGTATACATCTTTACACCCGTTAATATTATCACATTATTGCTTATTACTCGTGTTTCTTACGCAACAATATTAAAATGTTAATAAAGAGGACACGCGTGCATTATATATTGTTAGAACGACGCATAAATGATAGAACGTCCACGATTTATATTGTTTGCGGACAGAGAGAGAGAGAGAGATAGAAACTAAAAAGTATTCTTTATATTATTAATTAATTTTCATAGACAATGAAGAAAAATAAATAATTTCATTATAGGTAAAGTGTTACTAAACATGTGATACGTATTTATGATGGGACGAATCATCGTCATTAGAATTACTGAAATAGATATTAAATGAAGAATTTAAGAGAGAAATATTAAATACGATCATTGGTTTGAACGATAACGCCATCGTTCGCTTATTTCGATTGCATGTACATTGTTTGCGCGAGATATTCACTATAACTATTTAGGCGTTCTCGGCATTGATGTTTGACACACATTTTCCGATCAAGTGGGTCGTATAGTAAACTTAGCAAATAAATATATTGTATACATAATACCCTTTGGTAGACGAGTGTTTTAGTAGACGTTCACTGTCTCGAAAAACGAAAACCTTATCATTATATTGTTTGACATATCGAAAATCAACAAAATATTATATGTGGATCATATAATTCTTACGGCAAGAATAGATGCCTGAATAATATGTCAGGATATCGATTGGATTGTTTTCGAGTGTCAATTCTCTCAGATTTTTTAATTCATAAAATGAATAATTGCCTAAAAATTCAAGCTTATCATTATCATGGATATAAATATCTGTTAATTTATTTAAAACAGAGAAAGAATTCGATAGAATAGAAACCATTGAAGTGTTAAGAATTTCTACATAATCGATATTAACCATTGAATTGATTATATTGAATATTGTGGTTTCACATGACATATATGTGCCAATTGGTGTGCTTTCAAGAGTAAAACGTTTTATGAAGTAATGTTATGTGCCAAACACCGATATATGCCTAAACGTTATACAACTAAACGTAACATCTCTATATATAAAGCACAAAACGTCGATACGCCCGTATCAGTAATTACTTGAAACAAAAGCATGGATATTAATATTTGTCAAATTGTAAGCATCGTTGATATATATCGCTTCAAACGTGATATCATAGAAATCATTGCTAACCAATTCATTAATTGCGGTATTATTGAAATTAAAACTATGAAAGTTTTTCTCATTTTCTGTTAATGCATTGCTTATTGAAATAAAAATACTTTTCAAATCATAAAACGTATTTGCACCACAATATATATTATTATTTTCACATTTGCATGGAAGTAATACATCATTTGATGGACATTTACAAGTTATGAAACCAAAACAACAGCAAATTAATATATAATAAATTTCTATTTTGTAAAATTAATTGTTAATTTCAAATTAATCAAAAGTTAAATTTTATAATATAAATATTAATACTCATACCTGAATTCATTAGATTAGATTTCATTTAATACAAGAAACAAATACATTATTAAATTAAACAAAACAAGTCCTTTTATATATAGTAGTAATGAAAACTTTTGTTAGAATTCACATGATAAAATAAATCGTATGACATTATTTTATAATATCTAATCTAAAATAAGACATAGACAAAGAACTATTTTTTTAAAAGAGAAGGAATAAAACAAACAGTCAGTTCGTTATTACCACTTATACAGATATAATGCCTTTACCTTAATCTCCTGGTGTTTAGAATTTCTGACTACGTTATCATCGAACACGAGGAAAAGCCAAGAGGGGGTGAAAATAGGCTCAAGTAGACTGACCAGACTTTTTTGATTAAAAACTGGATTTTTCTAAATATTTCACAAAAATGAACTGGACTTAAAACTGGACAATACAAAAGTCATTAAATTGTTCATAATTTGCACTTGATTAGCACTGGAAAAGTATAATAAAACTGGACAATCCAGTGCAAAATGGACGTTCTGGTTAGCCTAGGCTCAAGTGACTAATCTTTTAACTTAAGCTTTTACTAAATTTTCTAGAATTTTCTTACAGATGTCATGCGTTATATATGAAAACACTAACTTCATTATTTTTAAAGATTGATTAAGTTTAGTTGTTTTCTGAAATTAGCTTTAATAAGAATTTCGTTAATCTATTATTAAATAATATTTATTGTTACTTCTTGTCACTAAAAATTATCAAATTTAATTAATTTGTTATCTGTGTATGATGTGCTGTTCTTTGTGCAACAATTGGCTTAATTTAGATTAGGCAAAATTTGGTTTGGCTATCTTTTTTTAGCATAATTGTAGATTTATTTTATAAAATTTATATTAGAATAGAGCATTTGCTATAAATACAAAATTATGAGTTATGGGATAACCAAAAGCACACAATACGGGAAAATAAGCGAACAATATTTGAGCTCACATTTTCTTTAATGAATGCATAATTTTTAACAATGTTAAAATTACAGGGTTTAATGTCTTTATTAGTTTTTAAAACTTTAATGGCATTATTGCCTATTCTTTTTAAATAAGAGATCAGCGAATCAAATTAAATTATCTCATTATAAAAATTTAAACTTAAATTAATGTTTGATGCACTTTTTAATTTTAATATTTTCATTATAGTAAATTTTTAAACATGGTTTTATTTCGTTAAATTTATATTAATAAAATCTTTAAAATAGTTTCATTTATTAAATTTATTTATATGTTAACTAGAATGGCATTTAACACTATGTATTGATGAATTTTAAATACCTATTTCTTTTTTAAATCATAATAAATTCTAAATAGTCATTTTAAAAAAAATATATTTTCCCTGTTTTCTTCAGACTAGTTAAGATAATGAATATAAAATCATACGATATATTGATTATGTGATTATGAGAATTATTAAATATGTTCCCAATATTATAGTAATATAAAAGGATGTTTTGATAAAAATATTATTACTAATATACTTCTATTTTTATAAACAACAATAATGAAAACGGGTATTAATAATAATTTTAGATTAATAAATATTTATATTTAAAATGAATATTATTAAAACTATTTCAGATCATAAAATAGAAATTTGTTTTATTATAATTTGCGGTTATTTTGGTTTAACAACAACTAGTAAATGTCCATCAAGTGATGTATTACTTCCATGCAGATGTATATACAATGAAACAATAATTTGTGATGGATATACGTATTATGATTTAAAAAGAATTTTTATATCAATAAGCACTGGATTATTGGAAAATGATATAAACACTTTAAAGATTTTCTTTTCGGAAATCAAGCAATTAATGAATTGGTAAACAATGTTTCTATGATATAACGTTTGAAAATGTAGTTATCATGAATTCATACAATTTAACAAAAATAAACTCATTTGCATTTATATCAAGTAATTGCTTCATAAAAAGGTTTAGTGTAAGCAACACACCAATATATACTTATTTATCAAACGAAATCACAATATTCGACATTATCAATTCAATGGTTAATATTGAAGAAGTAGATATCACTAACACTTCGATAACTTCTATTCCATCAAATTCTTTCACTGTTTTAAATCAAATAAAAAGGCTTAATATAGTTTATAATCCAAAACTTATATCATTAAGCAATTATTCATTTTATGAATTAAATCATTTGACATATCTGTTTCTCATTGGAAATCCAATCGATTACTTTCACGATAACGCATTAAGTTTTCGGAATAGCAATACAAATCATTTGATAATAATATTATCTTCAATGCCGAACATGACCAGCAAAAGGTAATAAAGAAAGAATGATAATTTAGTTAAAAATATAGAATACTGATTTTATTTACAATCATAGCTTCTCCATATCAGCATTTACTACAATCAAAAGACCACTTAATCTGTATTTAGAAAACGATTTGATGTTAAAATATTTGGATGAAAATATATTCGCAATAGTCTTATCAAATGATAGGAATATGATATTTTTAGATAATACGCCATTAGAATGTGACTGTAGAATGTATTGGTTATATAAAAATAAAGCACAATATGAATATTCAGTGGATTCCGCTTTATGTTCAAATGAAAAACCTTTTTTCATATCCAGTGAAAAATTTAATAATTGTAATGCTTATTCGAACAAAGTTTAATGTTTTAATTTATAATTTTGTAAGTAAATATAGTTTATAAATCTAATAATAAAACATAATAAATTTATTTAGGAAAGTATTTTTTAAAATGAATTTATTAAGTAACCCAAGCTTAAAAATTGCTCCGAAAATATTTAAATTAACTAATTAATATATCATTTTAATTTGAATGTGCCAAAATGCTAACATATGCTTTAACTTACAATATTTTTACTGTGTTCTAGATATTTTGTTTAAACGAAAGATTGTAAGAAATGTGACAACTGGATGGGACGCTCACGAGTACCCAAGAGTGCAAGACAAATCGGGAGTCCATTTAGGAGTCTACTTCAAACTGATAGCAGTGAAAGAGAGGCTGAATATGATAGGAAATGGAGACAAATATTTTACTTAAAAGGATTCAAAATAAGAAACAGGAATAAATAAAAACGGAAGCATTAAGTTTTACACAACTAAATCATTTGTTTTAAAGTAAATATATGCCTTTCCAGTGGTATTAAAAAACAATAATTGGCATAATAAATACATTTTACTTCCCGAAGTCACTTTGAAATGATGTTGAATTATATGCGTTAGTGATGATTTAATCTGGAGCTGAGCTGATTTAATAATAAATTCTCAGAGCTGGGCTGATTTAGTATTCAGCTCTTATTAGAATGAGCTGAGCTGAGCTGGACTATATCAGAGTTGAGCTGAATTGATGAGCTGGAATTAGTCATTTTATATATTTATTGTATTATTATATGAAAAATTTTAATTTTACTTATTTTTTCTTCATTACAAAAATATTATACAGCGGTTTCATAATATACTCGTACTTTTTCTTAAACTACTCGAACAAACTTGTCCCTTTTCAGTAACGACTCGAACGCAGATATGTGCGCGTTGACACCGACTTAGTGGCGACACAGTATTGTTTGTTAGCGTTTGTTACATTGCGTAACTCTTTATTATATGTCTCGCCACTAAGTCGGTGTCAACGCGTACATATCTGCTCGAACGCCTTCAGTAACAACTTGTCGATTTCAGTAACTATACGTTCCATGCGTACAACATATTTGAGGGAAAGCAAACTGTCAGTTCGCTAACGCTCCAACCATTTATTATTGTAGTCCAAAACCATTTGTTACTGAAACGCGTTCGAGTAGTTTTTTAAAAAAAGGGACAGCTTTGTTCGAGTAGTTTCAGATACAGTAAGAGGACATTATGAAACCGCTGTAATAACTCATTGTTATATGAATAATTTATTTATTCAATCTTTTTTAAATTTATAATCATATTTATATGCATAAAAGTCAACACAAAAGTCAGCTCAAACAGCTTGAGCTTGAACTGATACTTTGAGAGCTTAACTAATTTTTGCAGCTCTCAAACAAGAGCTGAATTTCAGCTCAATCTGCTTCAGCTCTCATTAAAAAGACGCGCTATTCAAGTATTTCTGTCTTACTATAATGTGATAACTTATTAGTTATATTCGATCAATAATTGTTTCTAAAAAACGATGAATAAACTTCATTCTGTAAAATCAATGTTGTAGGATATTTGACTGGTAATATTTGCAGTCTAAATAATATTTAATGTTTAATTGGTCTGTTTATATCTTTAATTATAGTGCATCTTTTAAGGCTTAACAAAATGTCGCATTAATAAAATTTATATTTTTTATAATGAAGCACATATTGATAATGAAAATAGTAAAACAAAACTGATTTCTCAGATATGCTTCAATATTCGTTGATTTCATTTCACACATCTTTTGCTTAATAAGAAAAGATTTCTTCTCAATCATAATTCTAATACAGACTATTGAT
The DNA here is from genome assembly GCA_034698025.1 of Phthiracarus crinitus. Classification (NCBI taxonomy): domain Eukaryota; kingdom Metazoa; phylum Arthropoda; class Arachnida; order Sarcoptiformes; family Phthiracaridae; genus Phthiracarus; species Phthiracarus crinitus. Next base: position 19,843 of record JAQGAW010000581.1, read on the forward strand.
GTCCATAAGTTAACCCGGAACTCAGTCCCGGACTCGGGACTCGAGTCTTTTGAGGTCTGAGTCAGAGTCCTGGTCTTTAATATTCAAAAAGGTCCAAGTCCAAGTTTAAGTATCATGAGTCCGAGTCCACGTACGGGTCTCATGCTAAAAGACCCGGACCCGGACTCGCACCTCGTTTTTCTATATAATATATACATTTTCGATCAAAAATAAGTTTAAACTTCATTTTAAATATTTTTTACATTACAATTTTTACTTTATTATTATTATTTTTGTGTTCGTAAAAACTTTTCATTTCAATTAGCATTGTTTACATATTTTTATCAGATAAAAATATGAAATTATATGTATATAGAGGTCCAAGATCCGGGTCAGAGTCCGAGTCCGGGTCCCAAAAATCTACAGAAGTTAGAGTCCTAATTCAATCTTGAGAGTCCAGGTCCGAGTCCGAGTCTTTGGTAAAGACCCGAAAGACTCGGACCTGGACATCTATAATACAGACAGATGTTAGTGATATTGATTTCTATAAAGCGGATGTTTGGAGTTATGGTTGCATTGTTTTGTTGTTTTTTATATGTATTACCTGATTGATATGAATTATAATTTTTAATAATCTGATCCATATTTTAATCTTTATATATTCGCAAATTAAGATCAGTTGACTTATCAAAAGCAGGAAATGTATATGTCTAACGAAATAAAAAAAATTTTCTTAATTGAATTTAACATATATTATTTTTCCGCAATTTTTTCTTTTAGGGTATATTAGAAAATTAAAGTCATGCGATAGATTTAATTGTGTGCATAATTAATATAATGCATTATTATTATAGTAATATAAAAGTATATGATTTCATATAATTATTAATTTGCTTAAAACAAGTATTATAAGACGGATATAATGAATTCAGGTATTAGTAATAAATAAATTTGATTATAATTTATATTTATAATAAAATCATGTCATATATTATAATATAGAAATTTGTTTTATTCTAATTTACTATTGTTTTGGTTTAACAATATGTAAATATCCATCAATTGATGTTTTACTTCCTTGCAAATGTGAAAATGATATTATAAATTGTGGTGGAAGTACTTATTATGATTTAAAAGGAGTTTTTAACGTTATATCAATAAGCAATGCATTATTAAGGAATTAGAAAAAACTTCAAAGAGTTTTATTTCACTAATACTGCGATTAATGAATTTGTTATCAATGTTTTCTATGATATCACGTTTGAAGTAATATTTATCATTGAAGCCTACAGTTTGACGAAAATACACGAATTTGCATTTATATCAAGTAATTATTTGGCAAAACAATTTTATTTAATGCATACACCAATTGGCGACTTATCAAATGAAACCAAAATATTTAATATAATTAATTTAATGGTTAATATCGAATTTGTAATGATTGCTGACAATTCGCTAACATCTATTCCATCGAATGCTTTCACTGTTTTAAATCAATGAAAATCACTTCATGTTGAAAGAAATATAAAGCTCACATCGTTAGGCAATTATTCATTTTATGATTTGAATAATTTGACGCAACTATTATTAAGTGGTAATCCAATCGATTATATTCAGGATAAAGCGTTTAGTTTTCGTATTCTAATTACAACCAATTGAATATACATTTAACTATCAGCATTTTCTTCTTAAAAAGTTCAATTGATTTGTTTTTACAATTTAATTTAATGTTAAAATACTTGGATAAAAATATATTCTCAACATTTATATCAAATGGAAATTATATTAATTTGGATGAAACACCATTAGAATGTGACTGTAGAATGTATTGGTTATATAAAAATAGAGTACAATATGGAAATCTAGTGCGTAATGCTTTATGTACGGATGGAAACTCAGTTTTCAATTCCAGCGATAAATTTATTGATTGTAAAGTTTACTTAAACTAATTTTATATTCTATTCGTGCCTAATGACTATAATTTAATAATAGATATGATCTTTGTTTAAACAGCTGATTTGAATTTTAAATAAAAACATTAAACATTGATATTATTATGATGTAATATATACATTTGCGAGCCATTCGGCACTGGACTACTATGCTTTATTTAGGACTAGAACTCCTATTGCTTTGTAAGACACGGACTCGGACTTCCAGCCAATTTTATTTTGGTTTATCAATTGGTTTCTTTGTTAAAACTCAAACCATTATAAACCATATAATTTTTCACGAAAACTGAATATATATTTATGAAACAACGTGAACCACAGTATTGTGTTTTGATTGATAATCCATTGTGGTATTTATATATCGATTACATCATATATGAAAATAGAAGTAATTTTCAAGTTCCTGGATTTTACCTAATTTGTGGAAAAGATATCATTTGAAAAAATCTGTCAAATTAATGAAAATAAAGGAAAATGGTCTAACAATTCAGAATCAGCAAAGATAAATGTTTTTCGTGAAATTACTAATTACCATATAATATGTTACTCTACGCCGTGCTTAATATAAACAGAAAATATTCTTATTATTTAATAGTTTTAATAATATTAATATTCCAAAATAAATTAAAGCATTTTCTTTACACTCAAACATTCACTCTGAAATTTTGTTTTAATTTTATTAAATTATATCATATAAACAAGAATGGGAACTGATTCGAAAGGCTATAGATATGATTGGAGATAAGATGGCTGTCAAACACATAGATCTCAGCCGAGTATATAAACCGAATTATCGCGAACCGAGAACTTATACCGAAGACGCGTTGGTTGAAGAAAAGTGGAGAAGAAAACAACTATTGATTAATACTTTATTGTGGCGTAGATTTAAGGCTCGTTACGGTTTTGGATCGTAAATACATTTTAAGGTTGAAGTGACACCAAAAATAGGATGACATTAACTAAAGAGTAGAACAGAACGAATTGAATGCATTGCTTCGAACTAATTATCTTTCGATTATATATCTTGTTTGAATCGAATCAATTCTCAATTAAACCATATCACAACTCTAAACTATTGAACATATATAAAAATTATTATGAAATCATTTTATAATATAAAATCCATAATTTTTAATATTTTAATCATAATATTTTTTGGGTGTATCATAAAAGCAAAAATTCATTAACAGTATTTGATTTATTGCATTATTTGTAAATAATTGCTAAATAATATTTAATTTATATTGAAATTTACAAAATGAGATAAAATCTTTATAAAATGCGACGATAGTATGTAAAAGCCATAAAAATAATTAATATTAGTTCATTAAATTTCATTATTAATTTTTTCATATAAAATCTAAAAAGTTAATAAATATGTACTTTTCAATTATTTTAAATGTTTTTTAGCTCATTTTACACAACTGCTATTAAATTAAACATTCGTTACGAACTTATAATTATGCCGATACTTTTAAAACTTAAAATATAGAAAATAAATATAGATTTTTAGAGCTATAAAGAGATTTATTTCTCGACAAAAACCATTTGCAATACACAAACAAGTTTCAACATGAAAATTCTTAACCCAAACAAAATTGGTTGGTTATTCTTAAATATTTTCAAAATTTTGTTTATAATAAACTAACTTTTTTCGGCACGAATTTTAACACTAATCCTATAAAATTGTATGTACATTTCAAGATCTTTCCAGAGAAACACTACAACAACTAATGTTATCGATATATGAACCGATTTAGCTGTTTAAACAATGGTAGTTCTATTTAGTTGTTTAAACACTTAACACAATTTAGCACAACAAATAATAGATTAATTATTACAAACTAATATTGAGCGATACAATAGATGAGTATATAATAAGTGATGCACGCATTGACAGATAAAAAACAAGTGATAAGATTCTAGAATGTATGCATTCTATAGGACAGGTTGAAGAGACTTTATAATAGGGCCTTCAATAGATAATTTAGTGCTAAGTTAAGTATAGGAGAAATGCTTATCAAATGTGAATAAGGGTAACGATACAGAATATAGATTATGAGTGATAGCTGTGATATCTAAAGTTATATGACACTAATGTATAAAAATGACCAAAAATAGACAAAAATGGGCTAAAACGAAAAAAAATTTGGCATAAAATAAAATTTTGGTCGAAAATAACATAATTATATACTAATTCGTGTAATAATAAGGGCAAGAAAACATTTTATTTTTATATAATACTATTGCCAGTTTTTATTCTTAAAATTGAATGTAATCTGCATAATAATTTTTAAAAACACATAACAATTGTCTTTAACGGGCCATAGATGTCTATATAATAGAATATAATAGAAATTTCATGCAAAAAAACATTATTAACGCTGCATTTCGGGTAATAAATGGCTGCATGCGAATAAAGAACCACTTAAAATATAATTATGATTTGCACTTACTTTCTTCTTTGAGTATCCTGAACACATATTTGTGTGTTTTTGACTCAATTATATATAAAAATGAACTGAATCAAAATTTTTAAATAATCATAAAAAGTGTTAATGTACAATACTGTGAAATTAAAGGTATAAAATCTTTTATGTTAAAAAATATAATTTTAAAGTAGTGTCTCTTTTTAAATAAAAATAAATTTTAGTTGTTTAATGTATTGTTTCTGCAGTAGTAATAGTGTAGACAGTGTATGATATACACCAAAACCCAGAATGGTTGTCGTGGGACACAGAGATATCTCAATAACAGAAGAACCACGAGAATCATTTACGTAATGAAATCAAAACTGAAAACACTGGCAACGAAAACATTTGCTGATTATTGTAAAGGAAAGTATTAAATATAAAATTTTATGGGTAAAGTAAAATCTTAGAAACTAGTATCTCATTATTTGAATTGTTTGATACCCATTGCTCATAAGTGTTGTTATTGTTTATATTTAATAATTGTAAATGTGAGGAAAATATTGATTCAAAACTATTATTTAACCATTTATCCAACAAATATAAAACTATTTTCAATAATAATAAAACGTATTTTATTTCCATTTCCAATTGTTTGTTTGGTAACTAAAGTAATGAGTTTGAGCATTACTGAGTATCCAATATTGTTGCTTCTCATAACGATGCACTCTATGATAATCAATACCATTTAATTTATAGTTTTTAAAAATATCATTAATGACAATATTTTTATCGGCATTAAAAATTACTAAATTGCATTTTGTTTAAGCCTTAAAAACAGATTAATATTTATCGAAATAACCATTAAATTAAAAGTAACCACTATATTGATTAATTATATGTCATTAATCAGTCATTTATTTAAATATTTATTTCAAAATTTATAATTTTTTATTTAATTCAAATTTTAAATAGGTTTTATGGAAATACTAATATGTATAGTATTATGTGAGCGGTTGGATATGTTAGTTGAAAATTTTGAATATAATATTTTTGGGAGATTATATATTCTAATAAGATATGTCTAATTTATGGGACTTTGAATACATTGATAATATAAAATTATTATTTAATAATAAATTGCTGTATAAATCGAATTATAGACGATTTTTTAAAAGTATGGAATCATATGTTGAACACTCAAACATTTTGGGAACTAATACTTTGGCTGATTATTGTATAGGAAAGTATACGAAAAGAAAATTAATTGTTACTATAGTTATAATCATAGTTTTGTTTATTTTATCCATAAGATCATTATTAATTATTATATTCAGAAATAATTTTATTTTATTATTGTTTGCTGATGTGTTTCATTCTGTATCCGATATAATGTTCTCAAATCTTGAATTAATCGTATTATTTTCTTGCTATTGTTTTCTATCTATTAGTTTCTTATTGGATAAATAAATTATCACTAAAACACCGATAATTCGACAAATATATGACGAAATCAAGCATTTAGATTCAAACTCAATCCTAAATAATGAATATTTGAGAAAATATTGCGCTTTTATTAACGTATTCAACATAACAGCTCCTTTTAATTTTATTTATATAATATCTGGGATTTTATTTTATTCTTATTTATCAGTAAATGTTTACATTAACGATCCATTATTCAACACATCATACTCTTTATTTAATCTGTTATTTTGGTTTATAATTATGTCATTTGGTTTTTATTATTTTATCCGTTTTACTATTTCAACAATTTTGGTTATCTTTATAATAACTCATTATATAAAGTATAGAATCCAACAAATGAGAGATAATATCAAAATTATGAGCCGAAGCTATAGAAACTGCGATGCAGTCGTTTCTAACTTAAATCGATTACAATCTATGCGTGATTTCATTAATTATACGCCATTTAATATAAATGCACGCATTAATCGAAATCGATATGAAAAATGGGGTATGTATTCATATAATAAATTGATTAATAATTTTTTATACTCTTTAATAATTTTAATTTCTAATTAATCAAAAGAATCAATAAATGGTTTAACATTGAAATATATAATTAGCGAACTCAATAAGTGTTGCGAATATATCGATGCTTTCAATAATATTTTTAAAACTAAAGCATTCATATACTATATGATGATTACACCACAATTTGCTTTTTGTTATGTTTGTATTTTGGACAAAAAAACGAATAATCAAATTCGCATAATTTTGATCATAGTAATGATTTTAACAAATATTATTTCATTTTCATTGTTATTCTATTTCTCTACGATTTCAACTGATATTCAGTCAACTTATAAGTTATTGAATAATTTTTTAGCAAAAAACTCTAATAAAATAAGTATTAGCTTACGTATTAAAATTAACAACATATTAATTAGAGTATCTTCAAAACAAATTTGTTTCACATGTCTATATTTATTCAATATAACGCAATTCAATATATTATGGTTTATTTTAAATTTATATGCTTTTTATACCCTTATTTTTACAGTTAAAAATCTTTAATCACTTTGCTTATCAATTATTTGTATCGTAAGTTTTACAATAAATAATAAGTTTGTAATCAACAAATAATTAAAATTGTAATACTAGAATATTATTTTTTTAATACTTTTAGTTGACTTTCTTGAATGGATTTATTAAGAGTGGGTTTATACCAGTTCTTTATATTAATTTAGTGATTTGATATCTTGCAATCTATTGACTTAGAGTACAGTATTATAAGTATATCTTATATATAGATTGCACTTTTCTCCGTCAGTTATACAAATACTCGCAATGTTAACAGAAACACACATACATATA
>JAQGAW010000582.1:0-27009 GCA_034698025.1 Phthiracarus crinitus
ATGAAAAAGAATTAAATAACATGTTATTCAATAATTAATATGCTAAGTAGGGTTTTTGAAGCGCAGCATTCAATTATAGTTCAGTGAATATAATGCCAAACTTATCGTAGATTAAATAACTTCTGAAACTATGAAAATGAATTTAATTGAATTACTATGTAATTTTGGAGGAATTATTGGCATCTGGTTTGGTTTATCAATGTTTTCCTTCGAAAATGCTTTCTATTCACACTAATTATAAGTATCTGTAGATTTTCAATCAATTTTTTAACTCTACAAAAAAAACGTTGAACTTATAAGAAAACGTTTTTATATATTTTCTATAATTATGGGCTATTAATTAAATCATTTTTGTTTTTAAATTAATAGTATTTTTGTAGAATTACTGAGTTTTGATTTACCAATAGTTAAAATATTTGTCTTATTAGTTATTAATAAAAATGATTTATGACTGTTTTCTCGATCAAAAGATTATGATTATTCTATTGACTCAAATAAATAGAGGTTATTAATGTGAGCCCATTATGAATGTTCATTGTTTACAATGTTTTATCCTTAACGCTATCCTTTTAAATAAATTAAATTTTTAGGCTACTTATTTATAATTTCAGAAAATTAACAAATAAAATACTTTTATTAATAATTAAATTACTTTAACTTTATCAAAGATTTTAACAGAATTTTATATAATTTCTCCGAGAATTTTCAAAAACTCAAAAATCTGTTAAGATTTTTTTCGACTACAAACTATAATTCAAATAAGCGTAATGACATTGCGAGATAAACAACATTTAGCCTAAGCTTAAAAACTTTTGCTCAAATGCTTTTTTGGATTTTGATCTCAATATAAAACCCATTGAAAAGTCTTTAAAATAATCGCCTGTAGAGCTAAACTATTTGATTTTTTTAATTCGTTTATATTTAATTAATAAAACAGTGTGTTTTTAAAGTTATTGTTATCTGTTATTTATTTGCGTATTTTTAAGGGGTATTTAAAACTAATTAAATAAACTTTGTTTTGTGTTTGTGATTAATTTAAAGAAACTTAAAATAGAGAATATGATTATCGAAAAATATTTAATTTTTGATAAATAATAATTATATCGATAGGATAACTATTTTATAATTGCATAATTATCTCAAATAACCGCATGTGTCAGTTGTGCCAGAGTTTATGTATGTAGTCGTTTCGACACTAATCGTTTCGACACTAAAAAAATAATTCAAAAAATTTTGCTTTTCATTACTTATATTAAATTTTTATTAACTTCGATTAACTTACTGCTGACATTTTTCCGGTGCTTTGTAAGCGCACAGATACGGAAGCAAAAGGTTGGGATCTCTTTCTACATATCTGTATTTTTTATAAATGAATACTGTAAATATGACATAGATATACATATAATTAGAGATAAGCATTTAAACTGTTAACTTTTAAGTTAACTTGGAAGCTTCTAATTTTATTTTTGATCCCATAGTTACCCAGAGGGGGTGCTTGCCCAGGGTTGACTCCCCCCCACACAAAATTAGGAAAATTCAGGGACGAGAAAAAATTGAAAATTTTGTTCAAATGTAAACAAATTGTGCATCAAAACCAATGAGTTTTTGTGACCTTAAAATTTGCAAAAATTTAAAAAAATCATTATGTTTTTCAAGGTGGCGTGGTTTAGGCTTTTGTCGAGAAAAAAATTAAGGTTTGAAAAAATTTTGGTCCGAAGGCCAAAAAAATTGCCTTTCAAATGGATCTGACCCCCTAGATGTTTTTTGAGTCTGGGTAACTATGCTTTTAACCCAAAAAGTTAACTCGGTTAAGTTAAAGGTTAAAAGTTAAACAATTCTGAGGAAGTTAAATTAAAAGTTAAAATAGTTAACCGTTAGGGTTAAACAATTAACTAAAAGTTAACCGTTAACTCGTAAACAAATATTTTAAACTATAAATCATAGTATATACATATGATTCAGATAAGCTTTTAATGAATATTTTGCAAATAAAATTGCACAATTTAATAAAATATAATGAAAAAATGGGGTCTTTGTTCAAATTCAATCTTTAAATTTGAATTAAAGTTTAAATAATATTATTTAAAAATTAATAATATTTATTAATTTAGTGATAAAACTCAGTAAAATGGAGTTGAAGATTATCAAAACCTTTAAAATAGTGAGATTATTTTGAAATAATAGGTTTTGTAATTTTAAATTAATTTTTAATAAGTTAAATTAGTTAACCGGTTAACACTCGAGTTAACGAAGTTAGAGTTAAAGTTAATAAGTTTCTTAACGGCTAAAGTTAAAGTTAAAGTTAAAGTTTAAAAAATTTTCTGAGTTAAGGTTAAAAGCTAAGATATTTCAATAAGTCACTACATATAATGATTTGGATTGTCATACTTTATTTTTAATGAATTTATTTAGAGCTAATTATATATTGATTCTTAATATGAAAAATGAATTAAAACGAGTCCATTAAACTTTTAAAAATATTAATTAAAATATCAAACACTTTTAGGTAAATTAAAAGTTTGAAAACATTGAGTTTCGACTTATTATTATATCTACAATAATCAGTTCAGTTTTTAGTCCGAAAAAGATATTATCTTTGACAATGGATAATAAGCAGATACATAACTACCCCCAAAGTTCCGTATATAGTGCGCCATAATCTTAGGGAAAAAGTTAATTTTTTAATAAAAAGTTAACAACGTATTATATATGGATGCGCATTATCTAACAAAATAATTATAAAATTCAAAAATTATTAAAACTATTATTAAAAACCATCAAAATATTATCACTAAATAAAATTATTAATCAAAACCTTAGGCCTCTTCCTATGGAATATGAATTTAAACTTTTTTCTCTAGTGTTATTTACCATATAGGGGTTATTCATTTTAATTTATACATTATATTCTAAAATTTTTATCCGATTTATCTGAAAAACTTAGTTGTGCGCACTATACACGGGTGGGTATTATCTTAAGTAAAAATATATAAATTTTTTAAAATTAGTGATGCGCATTATACACGAAGCGCATTATATACGGAACTTTAGGTATATAAAAATTTCATATATAAATAACTAAAAAGCATAATAGTAAGGGCTAAAACTTTTATGACATAAAATTAAATATATTAAGACTATATTATTCTGGAAGTATATATATGTTCGGAAACCTTTAATACTTTGTTGCAAAATGCAAACATTATTATTCAACAAACATTAGAGCTAATAAGTGGATTGTAATACCTTGCAAAATAATTCAATTGGTTGTTTACAATATAAGCCTTAATCAGTAATATATTGCATCTCGTGATTTGAGTCGTTAAAGGCTCAGTAAAAGGCGTTTCAATTGTTTCTTCGTTCGACAACCACTGACACTGTCGTTGATAATCGTTACTTTTTTTCCTCTTACAGCAAACGCCATTAGCAAAAAATTCTGTGGCCCCAATCAAGTAATAACGTGATTTTAAAAAGTTTCATAACTTAAATCAAGTCATTTACCCAAATCATGTCCGTCTGTGTAATGTTTTTGAAGAATATCTTTTATGGTTGTATTCACGTGTTGAAGATTTTTGGGCGAAAGCTCAACCAAGTCTGCGGTATACGAACCGTAGAACTTTTGAGAGCACATCTGCCGCGCGTTTTCCCACGACTGTATGTCGTAATCGATATAATATATGGCGTCATTAATGCAACGAAAATTCACGTTATTAATCAATCTTGCGTTTTCACACATTTGTTGCCATCGTTGGCAATCTTCATCAGCTTTGAAAATGATTGGTTACAATATATTATTTTATTTTAAATTAATATTATTAATAAATATAACGGTAACCAAAAATGTATATAAATTGATCACTGGTTTACTTACTAATAATAACATTTATGTTTAGCAAAATACATGAAAATATAATTTCGATTAAAACGTTAAAATTTTTATTTCGTAACATATTCGATGATAAAACAAACTTTTGCTATTAAGTGCCACAAATGCGTTTAAAGTGATTATGATTTTAACAGAGTTATCAAAATTAGTTATACAGTGTCCGAAGTTTTTTCAGAATAATTGCGTGCAATTTTTATAATATAAATACGTCTGCAAGTATACGCTGAGCTTATGATATATTTTACAATTAATATATTGAATTATAATTAATTTATAATAAACAAAATTTTTGCAATAATATTTCGATATTGTTTCTATAGTTTCAATGAAATCGAATCGTGAGATCATTGCTTAGAGCTAGTGATTGAAAATATTTAATATTTTAATTCCATTAACTTTCATTACCGGAACCAAAAAATTGTAACTAAAAATCCATTACCATTACCACGAAAAATATAGACTGAAAACTTACTTTTTGTAACACCTTTCCATTCCACGGCAATGGAACTAAATTTTCCATCACTAATCAGAAAATTAAAAAAATTCATGTTTAGTTCCATTTTATCGCAACTGAATCCGCGTTTTAGGGAAAGTTTCAGACTTTTAAGTGGCACTTTTAAATAAAATGATTTCCTTATATGTTCTGACACAACTTATTTCTTTCATGTTTTTATCATATATTGGATTAGTTTTGATTCTGCAATCTTATCAATAACAATACGCTTATATTTCCACAGTAATACGAAAAACTGTAATGTATGCGATAGATTGCGGATATAAAATATTTTTAAAATTATAATAAAGTATCTTATCTTTCTGTACGCCAACTTTAGGCATTTTACTGGCAAAACTTCTGACTTTGAATTTAAATCTTTTTTAATATAAAAATATTAAAAAATTGCGATAAGTTATGTACAGAGTTATGCAGATGTTATTAGATCTATACCTAATAAATAATAAAAATATGTCATAGACTACATTCAGATATATCAAAAATTTAATAGTTTGTTCAAACGTTTAAATTTGTTGAGTGCATCAACACATCACAGTTTTTGGTTGTGGATTCTTATTCCAGAATAAACTCTTCGTAACAGCTTTTACAAAACTTTCAAATATTAGACTGTTTTATTCTTAATCAAAAAAAGAATACAAAACAACTTTGAAGTATTCTTGTTTCAAGTTCTGCATATAAATAGATACTTTAAAGTGATTCAATAGTTAAGTGATATGAGCACAGATGACAACAGAAAATTAAGAGAAAGTTTTCATATTTAATTAATAAGGTTTACAATTATCGGTTGGTTATCACGAATTTTGCTGACAGTTTCAATGATGACCCAAAATGTCAAACTACTTTAGCGGCGATTAAAATATCAAAAACAGATTAATAAAAATCAAAAATAAGTCGATTAATCTGCTTAACATTAACATCATAACCCTTTGACAACAGTATTCAATACCGCATTGTTATCAATTAAATAATTAAAGCACTTTAATTGATAAAATAATTATATATCGATCACTACAGTAACTATTCATACGTAATAGAGTCAATCAAATGCAGAACTTTATAAACGTTTACAGATTTCAAGTCCAGACGCTTAGTTAAAATCGATGCCCAAATGAAATCGTTGACAATACTATTCGTACCATTGAATGGAGACACGAACGCGTGTTCGAGTGTCGCGCAAATACTGAGAAATAGCGGACACCGTATTGTGTTCGCTATCGATCAACCACTCAGTGGACAACTAAGCAAATATGGATTCGAGGAAGAGTTGATTTATGGTCGCGAAACAAATTCCGACCAAAACCTGCATAATTTATTTAATTTTCGCGTAAAATTACGATCGACATCGCCTGACGAAAAATTTATTGAACGTTTCACCACTGAATTTAGTGATCGGTTAATTAGTAGTAAAAAATTAAATCCAATCATGAAAGAAATCGTGAAAATCGTTAATCCAGAACTAATAATAATCGATAGCGATATTATTATTCCGTCTCTAATCAATCGCGGAATACCATGGGTTAGGATATGGACGGAGAATCCGTTAACGCTTTACGATTCTGATTCAGAACTTCAACCGTCAGGTTTCGGTGAGTTTCGCTTAATTATAGACAATTGCGTCGGAATTAGAAATGTGTTAAATATATTCAGGTCTCGCCTCAAGCGGTGATCGAAAACAGTGGCAGAAAATTCGTGATAATGTCAAACAAATCTTTGCTGACAGCGTAAACGAATACAATGATTGGATGGTTTCAGAAAATTGCAAACCTTTACCGGAAAATAAGAACTTTTATTCGTCCCCTTATCTTAATATATATGGTTATCCGTATGAAATCGATTATACCGATGCGGCAACACTTCCGACAAACTTTCATCGAATCGATTGCTTCATTCGCTCAGAACTGGACGAACGCATCGAAATTCCGATCAAATTAAAACCAAAACCGGGAAAATTAGTGTACGTATCAATGGATTGTAACGGTATAGTAGACGTCAGTTTAATGAAAAGATTAGTGGGAATGCTGTCGAAATCGCAGCACCGATTCATTGTATCGAAAGGTTTACTCTCGAATCGGTACGAAATGTCACATAATATGTGGGGACGGAAAACACTGCCGCAAACCAAACTGTTGCCATTAGTGGATCTCGTGATCACTTGTGGACAAACTAATACTATAACCGAAACGTTATATTTTGGTAAACCTATGATCGTTATGCCGATGTTTGCCGAACACTACGACAATGCGCAGAGAATTCTAGAAACGGGTTTCGGCACACAACTCGATCCGTTTAACTGTACTGAAACTGAGTTATTGGAATCAATCGAAAATATGCTCAACGATAGCAAAATTGAGATTAAGCTGAAAAAGTTATCACAACGTATGCAACGCTCGAATAATATTAATATGAGTAAAATTGTTGGATTAATCCAAACAATTATTAAGACAAAATCGGAATAATATTTAGGGATTATATTTATACCGTATATTGTTTTTCGTAAAAATACTTTATTGTCTAAAGTTTATTGTCTTGTTATGGAAATAAAACAGATCTCAAGTCATAAATTGTGCTTAAAATTACTAAATAATATGACGCTAATCTTAATGTCGAAATAATTTTAGGTTTTCTATAATAATAAAAATAAAAATCTTCTATACTTTTAATAATCAATAAAATTTAAATTAAAATAATAATCAGATGGCAGTCTGCTTAACGACAACAACCAATTTATTGTTATAAAAACATATAAAAATACAATCAATAATATTAAAAATATAGATTTAACTAATTTTAATTAAAACATTGTTTAAATTATTTTATTACCGAATATATTTTATTTAAGCATTCAATGTATTTAAACATCAGTTACTGACCAAAATAGCTAAAGAAGTTTTAGTTGAAAAAAGTCAAAACGTGTCTTTAATGGTATACCATCATCGATGGCCAACTATTGACACTTAAATATTGGCATTACTTGACCAATAATTAAAACGATAAGTCTTATATCGTTTAATTTTGAATACATGGTCTAACATTGAAGAAACGTTTCGTTGTTTCCAATAAAAACCTAATCAATAGCTAATTATCAGTGAATACATCTAAAGATTAAATAAAATGGTGATTCAGCACAATATTAGGTAACAGCTTATACGTATTTCTTAGTTTTAAATATCAAGGCTAGAAATATTTATAAAATTCAGTAATAAAGGCATTATTTAAAAGAATCAATAGTTCAATTATTTTTCGTTACTGTATTAAATTAGATTAAGTTTAAAAATTTTAAATTAAAATACTAAAAAAAAAATTTTTTAAATAATTTACCGGAAGAGCAAAAAAGGGTAAAAGCTAAAAAAAATGAAATAGTTTTCATAAAACTAAAACGAAATGCGTATGCGTTTAAAAAATACATATTATTTTTTCAATAGACTCAGCTGCGAAAAAATACTTGAAAACCATCCGTCTTCTGTGGTTTCGATATTGATTTTCCAGTGTTTATTAATAAACTTTCTGACCTCATCCTCGCCACTGTTGCCCGCATCGATAAATATCGCGCCAATCACTGACTCAACGAAATTATCGATACCTTTAAAGTTATCCTTATTTTTCTCGACTCCAGACGCAAACTGGACATAGTTTTCGAGATTCAACCAATTGGCCACTTGTCTCTGCGCATTCGCTTCCACTAATTTCGCTCTTTCTTCGGTCAGTTTGCCTTCAGTGAAGTTCGAGTGCTTACGGAACAAGTGTTTGCTGACCAGATAGTGAAGTATGGCATCGCCGAGCCATTCGAGCCGCTGATACGTGGCAACTGTTGGGCCCACAACTCGGAGACTATCGTGCGTTAGACTCTCATCCAGTAATTCAAGCTTTTTGAACGTATAACCGATTTTGCGCTCAAACTCCAACAGTTTTTCTCTACGTTTCGCGTCCATCTATTCTCTAGTTATTTATCTACGCGTTTACCACACATACAGTATATTTAAACCTAATATTTAGTTGAGATGAATTATGAGTTTGAAATTATGAAATATTTTAACCTAACATTTATTTACATTTTTAATAACATGTTTAAATAATATGCTGTTTTGGTTAGCGAATGTAAAGTTTAAGATTAAAATAATTTTACTCTCTAAGTTTAACTATTTAACAATTAGCGACCAAAAGAATCGTATATACGGTACATAAAACTTTATTTTTGAATTATACCGTATATGACTCATAGCCGGCAAAATCAGCGTAATTTTTACAGATGAGGTGTGGTTATTAGCTGTAAAGTTACCATAAAGTGGTGTGGTTATCATAAAGTTTTTAGCGATAATACTCACAAAATTAATAATAAACATTTAAATACATTTTAGTTATGAATACCTTAACTTGAAAACCAATGGCAAACTAAATCTCATCCACTTATAGCGAAGCAACAAAAAAACTTATCCAAATTTTACTTTATCATAGGTAACCGTGATTTAAATAAAACTATTTTTATGTAAGTTAAGTGTACGATAATATGTATTGCGATAAATTATCAAATACTATAATGACGACGCATAACATATCAAAAGGCGTTTCTTTCAAATAAATATATATAACTTATATATTTAGCGAATGTTTGTGTAATAGAGTTGGAGTTATAACACGTTCGTTTCGAAATCTTATCAAATTACCATCACTTCGACCAAATTTGATCGTATAGTTTGAAAATCATGGCGCGATTAAAGTTTACAACTAAAACTCGTGATTTATGTTTACGCTTTCGTTGATATAACATGCGTCGTAAAAACGTGCGCTTATTTTAGGCAATATTTCCGCTTAAGAATTAGTTTCGTGTACGCAATCGGAATGAATTTTTCAATCATAATTTTGCAAAAATAGTTGATAAAACCGTTTATTATGTAATTTATATATAGATTAGTATAAAACGATTGATTGAACATATTTTATGTTCAGCACAATCACGTGATAATTCAAAGTGTATTTAAAATATAAATACAAACACGTGTTTTGATAACTTCGGCAAAAAAAATTATGACCAGAATATTAAACGAAATCGTAACGAAATGTTTGAGCAAATATGTGCGCAATTTGTCGAGATTTAGGAATAGGAATGACAAAATCACGCGAAATGCATGGAATAATGCGAAAACTGGTGAAGAAGTTGTGACGACGAGTGGAAATCGTGACAAAACTTGTATCGCAAACAACGTATACTTCGGCGTACAATCGATACGTGTATTGAAGGCCAGACACAACGGAAAACCGAATCTCTACACGTTTTTCGTGTCTGCGTTCGTCAATCGATGGCAACGATTCATAACACAAGAATACTTTTACATGTATTCGGCGCACAAAACCTCAACAGATAACAAGTTATGGTTTGTACGCATGAATGTGTTATACTTACACAACGAACACAACAGACAACAAATCATAGACTACTGGAACTCGAAGAACACTGAGTGCGGAACACATTTGTTTCTCGATCACACGTATAGCATGCAAACGATCAATAATACGATGCGATCCGACAAATCGTTGCTCACATCTCCCAGAGCTTACATCAATGAAGTGATGCCACAGTATAGTTATAATCGCAGATACTTTGTGGCGCGAAAGTACATGATTAGCGGTGCTGTACGCGAATCGGATGGATATCGCATATCAAGTCGATTCGATAAGATGTTTAATTTTGGCGGTGTTTTCGATTTAAATGTGAATGATATCACAGACTCTGACAGTAAACGTTACATTAAAAAATATTTGGATGACGAGATGTGCCCAAACTATTTCGCGGTGTATGTGAGCGATAACTCGAAACTAATCGTTTGCGACGATTTGCACGAAAACGTGATCCCAAAAGAGTACCAAAAGGTTTTGTTCGGCAAATACGGTGAACATATCAATAGTCGGACATTGTTTATGGAGAAAAGTTTAGCGCTTTTTGAGGGAACGTACTGCGTATTGATGTCCGAAACCGGCGTTTATTACGATAGCGAACGGTTTAAACGATTGAAGCAAATTAAACGTCCGGTGTTTATCGTGGGAAACGTGGACTCGCAATACGATTCGCTGTGTTGGAGCATAAATCGCATGAACCGAACTGATAAGCTATACAGCGGACAGAAAACCGATTGGTGTTTCCGATTTCCGCAAAACTATAATCTAATCGATGTCATCGAGTTTGATGTGTTCGTCGATCAGTGCCGAAACCCGAACAACCAATATTTTTCCAATTGCCGGCATATATCGCGCGAATGGCCCAAAGGTCACACTCCTAACGAAAGAGCGGCTGTTATTCAGTGCATGGATGGCATACATTCGGTTCGTTTCGATGACTTGAGGTTTAAGACAGAAAAACGTGATCCAACTGATCGAAAATTTGAACAACAGATCAATGAACTTTAATAACAATAATAAATTATGAACGTTAATAATGTGTAAATAAATTACGATCTTAGATATTAAATAACACTTTTTAAAAAAGTAACTATTGGTATAAGCGTACATATATCTGACAAATCGATAGTTTAGTGTTTGTTTGAATTGTTAGAATGAACTTCGAAATACAAATTTTTAATATAATAATAATTTAAATGCCATTTTTTGGAAGCTGTAGTCTGAATGGCATTGTATTTCCATTTCATTACTTAATATCCAAAAACTTAAAACCTCTCGTTCACCACTCTTTCGAGTGGCAATTAATCAGAGCGAATGCTCAAAACCATTAATTTCATCGTTCGCTTCGATGTCATTCAAACATAAATATGAATGCGTTCGAAACAAATGTTTATTTTACTAATGAGTAATACCTTAAGCGTGAGATAACTACCATATCTTTACTGGTTTTCTATCTTTTTTATGCCTTACGTCCTCATACATAGCGAAATGTTTGCCATGATTGCAATGAATCGAAGCCGCTATGGGTTCGCTAACATTCTCATACTCTTTCGGCCATTTAGTGTTCACGTGACGGTTACCCGAAAAATATTTGGTGGCATTATTTCTGCACTCTTTTATAAACACGTCAAACTCTATAATGTCAATTAAATTATAGTTTTGAGGAAAATTGAAAATCCAGTCAGTATTGTGACCGCACTTTAGTTTAATCGAGTCATTCATACTGAATATGTTCCAACACAGCGACTCGTATTTCGATTCCACGCGACCAACAATGAACACCGGATGCGCAATATCTCCCAATTTAGCGCTTAATACGTCACTTAACTGTTCGCGCGTATAATAAACACCCGTTTCATTCATACATACGGAAAACGTTCCCTCAAACAACGCGAAACTCTTCTCAGTGAACAACGTTCGGCTGTATATATCGTTACCGAATTTACTGTTAATAATTTCCGCGTAAAACCTTTGTTCTTCGAATTTTTTGTACAGCTTATCGCTCACAACCAGTTTCGCGTTTTCAGCCACATATACGCCGAAATAACTTATCGACTTATCCTTTAGATATTTCTTCGCGTAACGCGTAGTACTTTTTTGTGATATGAGGTCATCGCGCGTCATCTCGAAAACACCGCCGAACCCAAACATTCTGCCAAATCTGCTCGACAGTCGAAACCCGTCCGAACCTCTCACCGCATCGTTGAGCATATACTTTCTCGCGATGTAGTGATCGCCGATATGGCTGTATTGCGGCACCAATTCGTTGATTGCCATGTGATCCGATGTGAGCAGCTGTTCGTTGTCCATCATATTATTGACTGTCATCACGTTATACGTGTGATCCATAAACAAATGCATACCACACTCACGATTCTCGACATTCCAATACGTACTTATCTCTTGATTGGTATGAAACTCTCTCAGATGTATGACATCCGTACAAAAGAACCATCGATGGTATTTAATGGGAGATTTCGTGTTCATGAAGTAGTAATGCTGTGGAATCAACTGTTCATTTTTATCGACAAACGCTGTCATACTAAACTGATACAACTTTACGCTGTCTAATCGCGTGGTTAACACACGTTCAGCTGCGACACCGATGTATACGTTTCGAGCCATACAAACTCGATTATCGTTATTCTCAGTGCTTGTGTTGATTGTGTTACTAAGTGTTGATAAGTGCGCGAACGTGTCGTACAGTTTAAACCTATGTTTATTTGTATGGGTTTGTGCACATCGCGTATATTTCACTATTAGTTGTTTGAACATTTGTCTAAATAATTATATTAATAAGAATAATTCAACATAAACTTTTATATATTATATTTGCAAACACCGATCAGTTTAACATATTTAACTCACGTGTTAAGTGTTTATCAAATACAGTATTAATGCTAATATGTGGCGCTCTCTCGCGTTATTCCATTCTCTGGTATCGCTGGAAATCTTATTTGATTGCATAATGCGTTTTCATTATAGCTAATAATAAAGTTTTCTAAACGATTGCTATACAGTCCAATCGTTGACTGCACTTGACTCTAGTTCCTATAGTGACGCACAAAACTTTAAAAAATGTGTTAACTCTTAACCTTAACTCACCAAAAAAATGTTTAATTCTAGCTTTAACCGTTAAATAAACTTTGACTCGAGTTAACCACAATTTTGTGCCAACCTTTTAAAATTAAAATCTCCTGAACCTTTTTTAATAGAAAATCATTGTGAAAATTAATAAAGTTTATTTACCAAACTTACGAAATTTCTTATAAAATTGTTGAAAAATCTTATAAAAAACGCTAAAATGTAATTATCATAAGATTTTTTAAATTTACTTATCAGTGGATTATGTTAATTGTTTAAATGAGTTTTAATGATAAATAATAATCAAACAAAAACAATTGTTAATCCGTTTTTCGCGTAATCGTTACGCGTTTGTAATATTTCCCAAACATTTCGATATCACGTGCAAGTTTACATTAGAAGTGTACATTAAATATAGGATTAATCTCATAGCTTAACCATAATCTCTATATGATTATTACGGTTTTTTACGTATTTAATAATAATGATCAAATAAACGAACAAAACTATATCTTTGCTTCATTTAAATCGATTTTGATTGGTTTACTGAATTCTTAAAGGATTAACAATTAATATAATCGCATATAAAAATACTTTTGGTAAAAAAAACTTTTTCCATAAATACACGATTTTAAAAATGCTGCGATCATTACTAATCGTAACAATACTGCCGATCGTTTACGGCGTTTCGGTAAATCAATATAACGCATGGACGCTATGCACTGACTTCAAAACCGGTGAATTCGACAGTACTATCGGATGCGAAGATTACGGTCCACTAACGCTCAAACCGAACACAACGAGCGGCATATGGACGTCAAACGCGTTCGAAGTGAACCACTCTGTGACGCGAATAATCGCGTCGTGGAACGCGTACACACCATCGGGAACGTGGGTCGAAACGCGCGTAAGCGTTCAAATCGGTGGTCATTGGACCAAATGGTACACAATGGGTAAATGGGCTTTCGATGAATCGGTGATTAAACGCGCTTCAGTCAAAAACCAGAAAAATACTGATGGAAACCTCGAATGCGATACATTCGACACCGCAAACAAAACACTGCTCACAGCATATAAACTTCAAATCGAGTTGCATATCGTTTCGGGTTCCAGTTCTCCATCTGTTAAACAAGTTTCGGCCACCGCTTTCGAACCGAGTTCTCCGTCTTCGACGACCAGCACCACAACCATTGACAGCGCTATTGAGCTGAAAGTTAACCAATACTCTCAGTCGATTCATCGTAACGAGTTTCCCGATTACGGCGGCGGCGGTCAGGCGTGGTGTAGTCCCACCTCAACTCAAATGGCACTCGAGTTTTGGGGCATTAAACCATCAGTCACTGACTTACAAACGTTATCGGATTCGGTATTCACACAACACGGCAAAAAAGACGGTTCAGTGGTGTGGGCAGCGCTCCATACGTACGACTGGTCATACGCTGGTACTGGCAATTGGGCTTTCAATGCCGCGTATTCCGGTTACTACGGACTCGACGCTTCCGTACGCCGTTATGGTTCACTGCAGAGCGTTGAGTGTTGGATCAAAGAGGGTGTGCCCGTAATTGTGTCGATTTCATGGGACAGTACGTCATCGAATCGATTGCGACATATGGACAACGCTTATATTAGTGGCACTAATGGTCACCTGCTTCTGGTGAGAGGATTCACGAGTACCGGTGACGTCATAGTGAACGATCCGGCAAATGTTGATAACGATTCCGTGCGCAGAGTTTACAAACGCGATCAGTTCGAGTATAACTGGCAGTACGCCTCGCACGGCATTGTCTATATCTATAAACCTTATCAACAACTTTCTCAATGTCTGTGAGATTTTTAAGGTGTATTTGTTGCATACTGTGTTTGATTGTTTAAATGTTTATTTAAATTTTGAATTTTATGTATGTTTTCTTGAAAATTATAATAATAATTAAATATTTTTATTAAAATTTTTAAAGCATTCAATACATTGTAAAATTGTTTTATTTAATATCACATAATTTAAAAAATAATTTGAAAAATAACTTTTTTCAGTTAAACTCCGATCATTAATATTACGGTAATTAAACGTTTGCATATAAAATTGTTTTGATTAAACACTGGCACAGTAAACGTAGAATTATGGGTCAATCACTCATTAAGCATTTTGCTTAATAAACACATTTCAGTACATTTTTATCATTACATAAATGTATTACCAGTGATATAAAATAATAATCTTAAATAAACAAAGAAAGTTTTGCGTCATTTCATCATAATATCTTGAAAGTTAAACTGTTTTTTTTCTGTTACCACTTTCTCGTTTAGATATTTATCGAAATACGGGTATTTTTACATCAAACTTAAATTTTAGACGGACTAAAAATGAAAAATCGGAACAATGAACAGAAGTTTCATTGGTTTGGAACGACTGGACAACACTTTTCGGTAATTGACTCCATATCCAATACACCGCTCTTTTCCAATAGTTGTAAACAATTTAATTGTTAACTAACCGGTAGTTACTCAACACTTTTATGGCCTCTACTTTTATCTCACTTTCTGTGTGCGTATTTAAATAATGTGCTAATGAACTGATTGAAGGTTAACGCAAAGATAATGCGTATATAAATCGCCCAATATTTGCATTGTGAAAGTTATTTCACATAAGTATTACGGTATTTGAAAAACTTTAAGAGAGTTTTGTTTTTAGTTAAATAATATATTCTATGTATTAATTACTAGTTTTTAAAATTTAATCACACTTTTTAAGTAACTTTTCACTAAATGGAGAAATTCTATGTTAATTGTGCGCTATATTTATCATTGTTGATCATCATTTTATTGTGTATATACCGGTAAGATTCACACGTTCGGCAAAATTACATGAATTTAACATTAAATATTTTACTACCAATTCATAGATATTTTTCCCGCAAATTTAATTATTGGAAATCTAGAGGTATCGATGGCCCAAAACCATTCATATTGTTGGGTTTTTCTTTATGCCCATCAAAAAAATGTATGCCAAACATTATCAAAAATATGGACGTATTTATGGGTAATTTCTATAACAATACTTTTTAAGAAATATGTCACATTAATCTTATTTAAAATTGATAGTATGTTCTTTGGAACCCGACCCACATTAATGGTTAGCGAACCACTGCTAATCAGAGATATACTTGTAAAAGATTTTCATTTATTCATTGATCGAAACGATTTAGTAACTGGCGATCCTTTTAGTGACCATTCGTTGTTTAATAATTTTGGCGATGAATGGAAACAATTAAGATCTGTGGTGAGTTTTTTTTGAAAATAAATTGAAATTTTAATAATTTTAATGATTAAGTTTCAAAAATCACAACCAAATTATATTAAAAAAGTTGCGATTATTTTATAGATAAGCCCAACATTTTCGAGCGGAAAAATGAGAAAAATGCGTCCATTAATTGAAGATTGCGTAACAAATTTAGAAAAAGTACTGTCAAACGCTGCGAATACAAACAAAGAGATTGAACTAAAAAAATTGATGGGAAATCTAACGATGGATGTGATCGCTACGTGCGCTTTCGCTATCAAAATTAATTCACATAACGATTCTAACAATCAATTCGTCAAAAACGCGGAAAAAGTATTGAATGGAGGTTTGAAGATATTGCTGTCATATATTCTTTTGCTAACATTTCCGAATTTGACAAAACGAATGAATCTGTCATTTATCGACAAAAATGCGTGCAAGTTTTTCAAAACTGTGGTAATAATAACATTTACTAGTAATTGAATATTTTCCTAGTCATGAATCGGTTTTCATTAATTACAGATTGAATCGATAAAAGCAAAACGCAAAAACAATAATAGTTATGTAGATTTTATGCAACTAATGATAAACTCGCAGAAACTCGAGAATTGCGAAGATGTTGATGACATAACGCCAGATCATCATCAAAATTTTAATGAGTTGGGAGAACACAACAATGAGTTTATTAAAACTCGTACCAAATTTGTACCAACAGATACCGATATATTAGCGAATGCTTTCCTATTTTTTGTGGCCGGATATGAGACCACATCCAGTTTATTGTCATTTTTATGTTATTTACTTGCGCTGAACGAACACTGTCAGCAAAAACTATATGAAGAAATAATTAGTGCTCCGAACTTAGATTACGATACAGTTTCGAAATTGCCATATTTAGACGCGTGTATCGCTGAGACACTAAGACTGTATACACCGTTGGGATCAACGCATAGAATCGCCGCTAAACAATACAAATTGGGAGAAACAGGTATCACTATTCCTAAAGGAATGATAATTCAGATTAACATCGAAGGCATACATCACGATCCTAAATATTACCCGAATCCCGAACAGTTTGATCCCGAAAGATTTATGCCCGAAAATCGGCACAAATTAGTGCCGTATACTTATCTACCGTTTGGATTCGGACCACGAAATTGTGTTGGAATGCGATTCGCTCTCATGGAAGCGAAGACAGCGATCACGCGAATCGTAACTCAATTCAAATTTGTGAGAACAGCGAACACTGAAATACCGGTCGAGTTTCGAAAGTTTGTTTTCCTTATATCACCCAAAAAAGATATTAAAGTTGGAGTTCAACGAAGAACTTTTTAAAATTTGGAATATCTATTATATATATTTTTTTGCATTTCACTATTAAAATTAAAATTAATTATTCAGAAAAAATATTACCGATTCATTCATTTGATATCGATATTCAAAAGTTTATGTAAATTAAAACACTTCGTTGCGTTTGAAAATTGATTTATTGTTTATTGATTATTAGTTCTATATTACTCACGCAGTGGTGTCAGTGGTGTCAGTCAGTGATCATTCGTAAACAAAGATAAGCTCCGATTGCGTTGAGGACAATACTGATCACAATCATCGATGACAGCCAAAGTCTGTTCCCAAATTCGGTCATAAAGTCGTCATTCTTGAAATCTGCGTGAAACCACGTTAATTCCATCATCCAAAACATCCAATTAATTGTGGCTAAAAACAGGAAAGTCATATATTTCACGCGCATTTTAAAGTAATCTGCTCTGAGTTCAACCAATTTGTCGCAGACTTTTAACTGATTTCTATTTTTTTTCTGAATCAAAACTCAAATTAGTTTAACGTTTAAGATTTTATTTATAAAATTCTCAGCTTATCCTATCAATATATAAAT
The DNA here is from genome assembly GCA_034698025.1 of Phthiracarus crinitus. NCBI lineage: Eukaryota > Metazoa > Arthropoda > Arachnida > Sarcoptiformes > Phthiracaridae > Phthiracarus > Phthiracarus crinitus. The sequence continues at coordinate 18,047 of JAQGAW010000582.1, forward strand.
ATTGATTATTATTGATTCATTGTTTATTAAAATTTTAAAATACATTGTTTGTTATAACTTAAATATCTAAGATTAGTTTATCATAACAGACACATAAACGTATATATGAAGAAATTACAAAACACTGAATTAAACTCTATTGCCTTTAACTTATTGTTAATACAGTTATATTGAATACTTATATTTCCTTATTAGTGTAGTGGTGCGAGACATTTGTTTTCTGCCTATTTATTAGTTCAAAACTATTGTTATGAATATAAACTTTATAACAATGCGCTTATTAATCGTTGAAACTATAATCTATTGTTTCATTTTTGATTCAAAAAAGTGTTAAACTCTAAATTCGTTATTACGTGTGTATTAATTAAAACGCACTTTAAAATATTTAAAGTTTTATCGAAGTTTAAAGAGCAATCGCTCTATTAATAGGATATAAAGATAGCTAACGACTAAGTTTGCTGAGCGCACACAACAAATCAATTTCGATACGTGTTCTGGTATTTAACTAAATAACAAACAAACATTATATTATTTGTCTGTATCATCAATTTCGCAGATACCGATCTCATTAGCAGAGAACTCATTTCCGGCGAACAAGGAATTCGAATGAGTGTCGCAATTCCTGTTTAGATATTCAATACAGATATCTATGAGCGCAGCATATTTAATACAATTTGTTTTACGAATATAACATATACAGTAACATAAGCGTCGAAAAACTTTTATTTTTTTAACAGCTGTAAATAAAGTACTAGAAGTACTGTATTACTGCCATAGAAACCGAAAAAATAAAGTGTGCGTGTGTTTCTGATCAGCGAAAATAATATTACGGCAAAAAAAAGTTTTTTATCAGCTTATAGAGTGTTATCAACTTTTAGAAAGCGGTACGCACTGGAAAATGATAAGAAACCCATATATTCAGTGTGGGTCTGAATACATGGTAACCACCACCACAACAACTGCATCGCCAAATCACTAATACCTAAAACCGAAATAAGTAGTGATGGCACTCATTGGAACAGTATTACCGACACACTTCTCCAACAAACAAAGCGCCACTAGTTTTCTGCCCTCAAAACCGTTCGTAAAACTGTGCAAAAAATATTTACTACTATTACTGGTGGCAGCGCTCGTATCGCTAAGCATTTTCTCCATATTTTATCTGCCAGTGTTCGACCGCATCACCACTAAGTTAAATAAGCGAAATATTGGTCTATATTTTAATCGTGTGTACGGCAATACTAATGCAGTGACAACCAATGAGAGCAGTAGTATTAACAACGAATTTGTTTCCAGTGTTGTTAGTGATCGGATTATTATATCAGACAATGATCGCGTGACTGATCGCGAAAAAACTGATTTAATTCGCAATGATTTATATAGTCTATTACCCACAACCACTGCAAATACTATATCACGCAAATGGTCACCGATAGCGCTGCCGAGCGGCGAAGACAACGATCCAGAAGTGGCAAAAAAGCGCGATCACGTGAAGAGCATGATGAGGCACGCGTGGGATAGTTATGTGAAGTACGCGTGGGGTGAGAACGAGTTGAGGCCCATTTCGAAAAGAGGTCACACCGCAGATATTTTTGGCGCTAACACTAAATTAGGAGCAACTATAGTGGACGCGATGGACACGTTGTGGATCATGAATATGACGGAAGAGTTCAATTCGGGACGCGATTGGATACAGAATAATTTTACGCTCAATGGTGTGAACAGTTACTTATCGGTGTTCGAGACTGTGATCAGATTTGTGGGCGGATTATTGTCGAGCTATGCGTTCACCGGTGACTACATGTTTGTCGAAAAAGCGAAACATGTCGCGGAAAAAATGTTACCGGCATTCGATACCGAAACCGGAATACCGAAGTCATTGGTTAACCCTAACACCGGTGAAATTAAAACTTTCGGTTGGACTGCCAATTCGATTCTATCGGAAATCGGTTCACTTCACCTCGAATTCGTGTATTTAAGTGATGTCACATCAGATAACAGGTTTAAACAAAAAGTGTCTCGCGTTCGCCAGATATTATACGACCTGAAAAAACCACACAATGGCTTATATCCGCTATATTTAAATCCAAGAACCGGCGAGTTTGTCGACGACCAGATCTCGATTGGAGCGCTTGGCGACAGTTTTTACGAGTATTTAATTAAAGCTTGGATTCAGTCGAATGGAAATGATACGCAGGCGAGAAAGATGTACGACGAAACTGTGCTCGCAATCGAGTCCGAACTCATTCAAGTGTCCGCTAACTCTAGTCTCGTGTATTTAGCAAATTTGAATTACGGCAGACTCGAGCATAAGATGCAACACTTGACGTGTTTTGCGGGCGGTATGTTCGCCATTGGAGGCCATTCACTGGCGGACACTGAACGTAAGAATCATTACTTGAAATTAGGCGGTGATATAACAGAAACGTGTCATCAGTCGTACGCTCGAACCGCCACTCAAATCGGTCCCGAAGAGTTCTACTTCAACGATAAGGCGGAAGCGACAGCACTCAACAGTTTCCAAAAATACTACATACTCAGGCCAGAAGTGATCGAAAGCTTCTTCTATATGTGGCGGTTAACGCATCAGCAAAAGTATAGGGATTACGCGTGGAGTGCAGCGCAAGCTATTGAGCGCTACTGTCGCACCGATAATGGCTATTCCGGTATCTCTAATGTGGACGATGTCAATACGAATAAGGATGACGTGCAGCAGAGCTTCTTTTTAGCGGAAACGCTTAAGTATCTGTACCTTATATTTAGTAGCGATCAGTTGATACCGTTGGACGAGTGGGTGTTCAATACCGAAGCTCATCCGTTGCCGATTTTTGGTAAAAATCCCGCGTATCCAAGACAATAGTGGTTTATTTTTAGTCAATTTTTTAGGTCTTAAATAATTTATTATTTTTTTAAAAAAATTGTTTAATAAACTGTTTGAAATAAATAAAAATAATTTCTTTTAAATAAATTTATGTATTTTGATTTTATTAAGCATGATTGGACTGAACGCTTTGATAAGCGATCAGACTTGAGCTATTGCTAAACACATCGCTGTCCGCTGTCAGAACAATAATTGCATTGAAGCCAATGTGCATTGTTTTAAATATTGTAAAGCGTGAGCGCAATGATACTATATTCAAATTTCTGACTATTTTCGTGAGCCCAACAGTAACCCGAGATCTGCTAATAATACTCAATCATAATGATTTGGGAAAAATTATTTTTAATCAAAAAAAATAAATAAAATTATATCTGAATTCGTTATGATTAATATATATTTATGAACAACTTTCAATACTTGTGAATAAATATGGTCATCATTTGACGCATTTGTCGGAATTATTTTGGGCATAGCAAGCATCCCTTTCATGTTTCAGTACTAATTAATCATTAGATTTATTTCTTACTGTTTATAAATTAAAACATACGGTGGGACATGATTGCCATACAATGAGACATACACTTGAAAACACCAGTCAATATAGTGATATGCATGAGAATCATTGCCATTTCTGATACTAATAGTATCCATTATTTCTATTCAACAGATTTTGGCCATCGTTTTAATTACTTTACAATTAACGAATAATATTTACTTTATATGACCACACATTTACACAATTAAAGTATTGAATTAAAACGAATAAATAAACTGTAATCGTTAAATCGACAGAAGATAAATTGCTTATATTTTTAAATGCTACCTAACATTAATAAACTTTTAACGATTATTATATAACAAATTAATGATATCAAGTAATTTAATAAAAATTATATATAAAGTCTAAAATCGATGGCATACGACTCTAAACTTATGCATGTTTGAGCGATGAGTTTCGTGTGTCTCGTATTATTTAAACTAATAAATCATTACTTTTATTTACCTTAGATGAATGTATGAATTTATAAGTGTATGTAAATGATATGTACCTGAATAATAGCATAATTAAGTTTTTATGTTTTAAATTTTAAATGCTATTTTAAAGTGAATTATAATCAGTTGAAAACTAAAGGATATATAAAATACATCTGAATTATTAGAATTAAAGTAAAGTTTTTTATGGAATAATGTTTAATAATAGGAATAGAGTTTTCATTCAAATATTCTATAATAAACAAAATTATATCAAATGTGTGAAACAATTTGAATTGTATTTACAAAAAACTCATTTTTTGGGTTCAAAATCGTTTCATGACTATTGCAATGGAATATACTCATCAAAAGAAACAAAAATTGCTTGCATTTTAATTCTAATTTTTTTCATATTCGCAATAAGATCACTATTAATAGTGATTTTAAACAAACCATTTGTTTGGTATTTATTTGGAGATATATCTCATTTCATAATAAATCCAGTTATCTATAATTGTTTTTATTTTATACTAATATCTGGATATGGATTCGTTTCGATTAGCTTTCTATATGACCGAAAGATAATCATTAATTGTTCACAATTTGGTGAAATGTATTCAATTCTAACAGAGTTGGATAGAAATGCTGTTTTCAATGATAAATACATGAAAATAACTAACAAATTAACAAAACTTATTTGTATTTTATTGCCATATTCTATAATTCCTATTTTGTTTTATATTTTAATTTATGGCATATTATCATTATATGTCTATATTAACGACGACTTATATAATGATTCATATTCGTTACCAATTCTTATATTTTGGTTTATTATGCACTCAATTGCAACCTATTATTTAGGACTTCGATTAATATTCTTTTGTATTCTTGGCATATCAATCTGTTTTATTGTTAAATATATGTATAAACAATTAACCGAAAATCTGAAAATAAAATCGAAACACATTAAACAGAGAATTAAAATTAATCCAACGAATTGTATGTATTATTTAAAAATTTCTAGTGTAATCTAGTTATTATAACTATAATTTCATTATCTTTTGATTTCGTTTTAGATTTATTTTATAAACTTATGATCAAATATATAATCGGTGAACAAAATCGATTATATTTAATTGTTGTAAATTTGAACAAAATATCCAAAACAAAACTTCTTATATATTATTACATTACATTACCAGCGATGGCTCTTCACATCGTGTTTTTAATGTCTGTTCAAACTTATAATTTTTTTACTTTCCTCTATATATCATGGTTTATATTTTCTGCAATTTGCATACTTTATGTAAATTACATGATTGCTTCAGTTTCAACAATTATTCACTCGAATTATAAGTTAATCCATACATTACTTGCAAATAATTACGATAAACTAAACCTTAATCTGCATTTAAAACTTTATCACATAATAATAAGCCTTTCAGGAAAGAAAATAGGATTCACTTGTGGCGATTTGTTCACATTTACTGCATTCGTTTCGTTATGGTTTCCATTATATTTGTTTGTGCTTTACATTAAATTATCGAAATTAGTTTAAACAAGTTTTAGCCTTTTTTAAATGTATTCCATTGTGAATGTCTGAAAATCGTCAACAAAAAAATTGTGTAACTAATACTTTTCACTTTTTACATAAACTTTTAAATAGTGATGAAAGCTGGAGCTGATGGAGCTGTGCATGTATATCCCGCACTTTGTTTATTAATTGAATACATAAAGTATAACAAAAACAAGAAAGAGTATGAACATACATAATGAGCTCACTTTGTATTTTATTCTGAGTTAATTTAATAGTATATTCCAAATTTTTGTGTATTACAGTAAATATTTTTCTACGTTTTAATTATTGTCTCTATTGTTGACCAAATATATTTTATTTTGTTTTAAAGCATTTATTAATTTTAATGTATATTGTTTTATAGAAAAAAATTTATAGCTTTATATTATATTGATGTGAAAAGTACTTAAGTGAGTGTTTTAAGATTTTTGATTCAGTTGTGTTTTAGCTTTCGTCGAGTAAACATCACAGAAATTGTTGTTAAGCGGATACTCAAAAGTATTTGATAAGCGAACATGATTACACGTGTGATTGCTTTTAACTCGAAATAGTTTTACTTATGTTATTTAAACAATATATTATCCATTTTTATCCTATTTTTATCATTATTTAATAGATTTTAAAGCCATTTTTGATTATTTTAACCAAATTTTAGACCATTTTTAGTTTATCATTTGTCATTTTTAGACTATTTTAAGCTCTTTTTCTACATTATTAGACCATTTTAAGCTCATCTTTTGACATATTTTACACAAAAGACTCCTATCTTTATAAAACTAGACTCCTATCACTTTATTAATATAAAGAAAAAATCCATTAATAAATATAAAGACCGGTCTACACACAGACAGAAATGTCAAATCCAATAGCTGACTTTTACCAAGTGAGCTAAAAAGAAAGTAACGATCAGACTCCAAGCTATACTGAAGGCACAGATGAGAAAGAGTAAGATCGAAATTTATTATAAAACGAATATTATTGACGCATTCAACATTATTTCATAAGATGAAGAATTTAAAGGATTTTAAACTGTTTTGTATTACATATCAACTCAATAAAATATTTTTTTTAAAAATTTTGTCGTGTATAGCCTGGACTTCTTAGATAACCCGCACATGCAAGTTTTTAATAAATATCACTTTTTTCATTGTATACGGGCTATCATTAGGAAATAAGGGTATTTAAAATTAATCAATTTTATATATAAGAAGTTGTATATGTGTGACATATATATTAGAATATGTAATGGGTCCAGACTTAAGATATAATCGAAGCTCAGGGCTGTTCGATTTAAAATTTCAAGGCCCTAAAAGTTTATAGCTCACTTTAACTAAAGGAGCTATTGGATTTGGGATGTCTGTCCGTCCGTCTGTCTGTGGACCGGTCTTTATATTTATTAAGGGATTTTTTCTTTATATTAATAAAGGGATTTTTTTAAAAAATAGACTCCTATCTCCATAAAAATAGACTCCTATCTTCTAAAAATCATGGTTGAAAAGACTTCTATATGGCTTAATTTGGGCTAAAAATGGCTTTAAAATGGCCAAAATTGGATAAAAATGAACTAAATATGGGCTTAAAATAGGACAAGAATGCGCTTTATAATGCTAAAAATGGACATAAAATGGGCTAAAAATGGGTTTAAAAAGTCTAAAAATTGATTATATGGTTGTTAAAAAGGCTTTAAAATCGGGACCAGTCGACGACTTATAAAAATTTTAAAAGTGTCAGGCTTTTACAGGCTCTGATTGATTGTGTCGGTCTTAGATCGTGCTCATACTTAAATTTTACGATTAAAGCCTAAAATTTATCACGAATAATAGTTATCTTTTGCATATTGATCTTTTATGTCATTAGTAATACAATTAATATACTTTAGAAACCTTTTGATAAATACGATTAAATATCTATCAATCATTTAAATAATTTATTTATAATGGTATTCTTTATTATTTCTTAAAATTTTGTTATTGATCAATGATATGTACTTAATAATGCCATTAAAATTTAAAGAATTATTTAGGAATAAATATAAGGTATTTAAGAAAGAGTTGGCTTTAAAAATTAAATTAAAGGTTTCATAAAATAAGCTCTGAAATAATGCCTAAAGATTTTTTTAACAGTAGAAATTTTGATCACAATAATATATTTTATAATAAAGAAAATGATATAAACTTTGTGCTACTGTTTGAATTGTATTTACAAAAAACTCATTTATTGGGATCACAATCAATTCATGACTATTCACTAAAAGAAACAAAAATTTCGAGCTCTTTTATTCTACTTTTCTTTAAGATCAATAATGATAGGAGTTTCCAGTAAAATCACTTATTTTTTCATATAACCGGGAGAATAAAAAGTTAACTTCTATTTTATCTAACATATTAATTAAAAGAAATTTAATTTTATCATTTTGTAGAATTAATCCCGGATTTAAGAAAATCTATATTATCTAATTTCGGATTTTATAAAAAAAACTTCCTTTTTCACTATGTTTTGCAACAAATCCTTTCTATTAATCACTTAAGTCAATGCAATGAATGAAATTAGAGCATGAAATTTTTAAGTGATTTTAGAAAATAGTTTCAAATGTATTAAAGATTTCAATAACAAACTTTCAATAGGTTTATAAATGTTCTGTTTGAAAATATAATTATTTTTGTATTAATAATTAATTCTTGTAAAACTTATAAAATAAATGTAAACAAAGAACTTAATACAATTAAAATATAGAATCACGTTAACATTGTATTGCCAGGAAATGTTTAAATAAATGTAAAAATAATTATATAGTTTATTTATAATTTTATAGTCAATTTTATTATATTATATACGTAATTCTTTATTTGAAAATTCTTTAAATACTAAATCAATTTTCTTTTAAAATAATTTATGTTTGATTTATTATAAAAAAGGTTAATTTATTGTAAACTTAAAATAAATATACATTATTTATAGAAATTGTATTTTTAGTCAACATTTTAGTAAATAAGTCAAGCTTTTGGATTTGATAATGCCATTCCATCATCCAATATGTTTACATTTAAAATAAACTATAAATATATTTAGAATTTATTATATGTACAATTATGATGTGTTTTATAATCATTTAGATAATATGACAAATGATATATTTATGATTAAATTTATAGTTTATTTTTGCTCTATTTTATAACATTTAAATACGGCATCAATAATTTTCCGTTAAAATTACTAATGAATTGCAAGACTGATATCATTAAATATTCAATTATGATATGAATTTAAAGATAGGGTTTACAATTTATGAAGAAATAGTGAACACATTAGAGGTGTATTTCAATCACTATCATAATGTTATATTTATTTTATAAAGAGTGAAATATAATTAAATAATTATATCATAATAATCTGTTTTAAATTATATTGAATTTTAGGACTTAAAGTATACTTTAGACAATTTGAAAAGTTTTAATTATAGATGTCCAGGTCCGAGTCTTTCGGGTCTTTGCCAAAGACTCGGACTCGGACCTGGACTCCCAAGCTTGATTT
>JAQGAW010000583.1:0-27009 GCA_034698025.1 Phthiracarus crinitus
TTGGTGGTTATAACGAAATTTTTAAAAATTTGGTGGTTTTGGGGTTATTTGGGATTTAACCAAATATCCGCCCTCTGGTTATGATGTGTTAAATGAAGGGTTTTCATGTGTTACAGTTAAATACTGTATGGTTAAGATTAGAAATAAAATTCTAAATATAAAATCACTATTAAAGTTTACTAATCACTGACTAAAAATCTATAAGCTTACATGTGTTAGATTTTTGTATGACTAGAATCAAACAGACTAACCCTCCTGCAGAACCATGATTTACTGCCACCAATTTAAGCGTTAATATATTAAAAGTTGTAATTCATAATAGTATAAAATTTTAGCTCATCCACAATCGTATATTTGCAATTTTACATACAAAAAATTAGCTGAAAATTCTGTTTATTTGCAAAATTAATAATTTTTATTTAAAGTAATATCTAAATTTTATTCCCCCTTTTTGTATAACATTTAATGCTTTTATACTGTAAAGTTTGTTTTATGTCATGTTTTTATTGAAACAGGCAAATATTTATACGCTACTGTAACAGTTAATATTTTTCCCTATTTATACCCATGGGTGAGAATCGTGGCAGAAAAATTGTTTAATATGCAAATAAGCAGCGTGAATGGTGGCAGTAATATTTTTGCATATGCCTTCTGACTTCAGTACATTATATACTTAAAAACTCTGCCACTAGTAGTACTTAAAGTGGAAGTTAGCGAACCTTTCCAATAATTTCATAAGACAAAAAAATTATTTAAATATTGCTTACTTTGTTAAGTTTTTGTTTATGTAAAATACATATTACTAAAGTTTTAATAAATGACTCATGATTCTTATTCGGATTATACCGTACGACTTTTTACTTTATGCATTTACCGTATTTAACCTAAAGTTAGATATCATATATACAAAATCCAAAAGATGTTTCTGGTACCCCTTATAGGCTCTTCCCTTGGGTATCCCACCCACTCGACACCTATATTAATGGATTCCGCTCGATTAGTAGAGTGCACATCAGGAGGATTTGAGGGGGTGTGACCCCCTCTGGGGGTTTAGGTGGAATAATATCATTTTTTAATCATCAACAAACATACTATTGAACTCAGTTAAAAAAAATTAAGTTGAAAGCAAGCGTCAATTAATAGGGGTGGGGTCAAATCCTATAGGGGTTTGTGTTAAAGCCTTTTTATTGAGTCGAGTAAAGACATAATTAGTTTGTTGAAAATAGATGGGGTTTCGTGGGGCTGGAATGGGTGGTTGGCGTTGGTATTGGTCAATGTCGTGATGGGTTATGTTGGGTTGGTATGGGTCGGGTAGGGTTGCTTTGTGTCAGAAGGAATTGGGATGGTCCGGATGTTATAGGGTATCATCCGCTGGTGTTAGATGGTACCGATTGTGGTAATTCATATTTAAACTTTTCGTCCGCCGTAGGAGGGCTTACGCTCTAGTTTATTCATAGAATAAAATGAACATAAATTTTTAAGAATACTTTTTATGAGGATTTACAATTTATTTACTGGAATCTTAGAATTATCGGTGATATCTAAGGGGTGTTTGAGATCCTCATTTTCTTTAACGAAAATCGCATAAAATAATAGGTTTACAGAATTAAAACTTTTTTAAACATTTTGAAAAATCAAGCTATAAGTACAAAATAATATATACTTTAGAATAATTAATAAACTTATTATTAAATTAATAAATTTTGTTACTGACTTTTTCTTACTATTTTCATTGGTTATATAACCTGAAAAAGTATTATTTCAGATCTTAATATTATACATTAATTTTAATGCTTATAAAACTATGAATTTACTGAATTTCATATACAATACGGTATACAGTACTGTATTTGCGTAAAAGATGATTCATTACAAATGTTTATTGTATTGTTAATTTTAGGTAATAGTGAAATATGCTGGAGTAGAAGTTCCCAAATCACCATTTAATGTAGAAGTTAAAGGTGTAGCTGGAGATCCAACTAAAGTGAAATGCGAAGGACCAGGTCTTAAACCTACTGGAGTTCAGGTCGGAAGACCAACCTATTTCGACATTAACACAAAAGGTAACATAAACATGTCATAAGTATAGTCAGATTCAGATTAATCTGTAATAACAATTTAATCACATATTTTTGAGTGAACAATAAGGAGTTAGACGTATATACGTTATTGTGTACTTAAACAGTATATTATAGTAGAAAATGTTTTACTAATAGATGCTGGTGTGGGTCAGGTTGATGTCACTATAATTGATCCAAAAGGCAAACCAAATGCAGTTCCTGTTAGATTGAAACCCGACGACGACGACGATAAAAAATATAAATGTGAATATGTGCCTCAACTTCAAGGTCCACATCAGGTTCAGGTTAATTTCGCTGGAAAGCCAGCGCCTGGCAGTCCATTCAACATCAAAGTTGCGCCTCCATGTGATCCAAGAAAAGTGCGAGCTGTTGGACGTGGTTTACAGCCTGTTGGTGTCAGAGTCAATGATATCGCAGATTTTAAGGTTATTACTGAAGGCGCGGGTGCGGGACAACCAGAAATTAAAGTTATAGGTCCAAGTGGTCAGTCAGAGAAAGTAAACATTCGTAAAGCTGCTGATGGTTTCACTTATGAGTGCGATTATAAACCGCTCAAAGAGGGAAAGTATGTGGTTGTGGTAGGATTTGGTGGTCAAGAGATCTTTCAGAGTCCATTCGAAGTAGAAGTTGGTCCATACAAAGAGTCAAAAATTGTTGCTTATGGTCCCGGACTCACTGGTGGTGTTGTTGATTATCCCGCAAAGTTTACTATTGATACAAATGGGGAAACAGGAAGTCTTGGATTTTCGGTGGAGGGTCCGTCTTATGCTAAAATTGATGTCAAAGATAATGGCGATGGTTCTGCAGAAGTGACATACCATCCTACAGCTCCGGGAGAATACGCTGTTCATATTACGTGTGATGGAGAAGATATACCAAAATCTCCATATGTGCCAATTATTTTGCCAAAAACCGATTATCATCCCGAGAATGTTATCGCTAACGGACCTGGACTTTCGTCCAAAGGGGTTGTAATCGAAAAGCCAACAGAATTTACTGTGGACACACGTAAAGCTGGTAAAGCACCGCTCGATGTATCAGTGCTTAACAATAACACATACAAAGATCTAGATCTTAAAGTTACCGACAATAAAGATGGCACTTTTAAAGTGCAATATAAACCCGACAGATTAGGTAAACATACAGCTAGTGTTAATTATGGCGGAGTAGCCGTTCCTAAAAGTCCGTTCAGAGTAGATGTCGGTGGAGTACCGGATCCTTCAAAGGTTAACGATATAATTAGTTTTAATATAAATCAATTTTGAAAATTTAAATACTCAGGTAGTTATATATGGACCTGGACTTGAAAAAGGCGTTAAACCAAACCAGAAAACTAGTTTTGTTATTGATGGCAGAGAGGCTGGCGGTGGAGATGTAGTTGTAAATGTTAAGGATGACAAGGGGAAGGACGTACCCGTTAAAATTACCGATCATCTCGATGGTCAATATACGGCTGAATATACACCACCCGCTCCTGGAAAGTACAAAGTAAACGCTTCATTCGCTGGACGTCCAATCAACGGAACTCCTAAAGAGATTGTTGTCACTCCGCCCGCTGATGTTAGCAAAGTAAAAGTTGATGGACTTGAGCCAAGTATGTCATGTTTATTATTCAAGTATATATATTTGAATTTTGCTTTACTTATACTTATTAAATAACACTTTTAAAAAAATTGTGTTTTCTTCTTTTTTGATAAAACTTCAAATTTTTAAAATAATACGGAAACGATAGTACAGTAAAATTTATGTTTTGCGTAAACCTCTTTAATATTATTTTGTTATTAATTCGATGATATCTAAAAGTTAATTAAAGTTTCAGATCTTTTAATTGAATAATTCACTAAAAGCAACTCTGAAAAATGAACATCAATTAAATCGCTAATAAAATTATAAATAATATAAAATACTAAACTAATATATTGCTCTGCGTTTTTGTTAATTCTATAACGTCTTAAATATAACAAAAAAATTCTAATTTTGCTGAAATTATTTGAACAATTTATGAATGATTTGCTTGAATCACTTACCACTTCAATTTAGTGGCAGTGATCAACACATTACAACAGTTTCGCATTGCCATCGATAATAATTATGATGCATATGATGACATATCGGTTATAATAAAAACGCCGACAGATTCAGCTATAATTCCTCACATATTTCCAACATCTGGAGGTTTTTTAGTAAATTATGTACTGCTTCAAAGTGGTCCTTATTTGATGACAGTGTTGTTAAATAGTATTTGCATTCCTGGCTTTCCTTTTCAAATCTATGCGTTACCATATCTAAAACCTCATAAATCATTGGCTTCATTAGTGCGAGCGTTTGGTCCAGGATTAACAAATGGAACTGTGAATAAAGTGGCCGAGTTTATAGTTGATACTAAAGCTACTAAGTATAAGGGAAATCTATCAGTTATTGTTGAGGGTCCATGTGAAGCCATGATTAACTGTCGTGATAATGGAGACCACACTTGTTCTGTCGCTTATTTGCCAACTTGTGTCGGCGATTATGTCATATCTGTTACATTCAATGGCCAACATATTTATGAATCACCTTTTGTGGCTAAGATTTATTCTCCAATTTGTCTTAGACATATACATGTATTTGGTGATGGTATCAGTTGTGAGGGTCAGTAGGATCAAAGGATATATGCATTTCTGTAGATTGCAGTTATAAAAACTTAGTTGCGCTTACTTTTTATTTTTTAACATTTTTATCTGTTGATTGTCAGCGTTGATTAATTATAACTTTAGTTCTAATACTTATACTAATTTAAAAGCATTTTTACGAATGGAATAAATTAATAATCAATAAACCTTACAAAATTTCAGATCAATTTGTTGGCACTTTAAATGGATTTACTGTTGATGCGCGAGCTGTTGATAAGACTGGCGATGGAAAGGTAGTCTGTACTGTAAAAGATCAGTCTGGAAAGAAGACAAATACATTTGTGGAAAATAAAGACGATGGCACTTATAAAGTGACTTATATTCTGAAGGATGAAGGTATTATTTTAACAAATATCTATTAATTTTCTATTAAGTTTAAAATTAAAATGTATGTGTTTATACAATTAGGTCCATATTCATTAGACGTTAAATATGACGGTCAGAATGTTCCTGGAGGTCCTTTCAATGTTGTCGCTAAGAAAGGGTTTGACCCAAAACGCGTTCGTGCGTACGGACCTGGACTTGAGAAGGGCTTTGTTAATCAACCAAATATATTTACGATCGAAACGCTTAATGCAGGACCCGGTGGTTTAGGGCTTTCTATTGAAGGTCCCACCGAAGCAAAAGTCACTTGTAAAGACAATCGCGATGGAACGTGTACTGTCGAGTATATTCCTGATGAAGGCGGTGCTTATGATGTATCAATAAAGTTCGCTGATAAACCTATTGACGGTTTGTTACTATTAATTTATTAATTGATTGTTAGGTTAAATAACCATATCTGTCATATCTATTTTTGTCATAATATATAGGCAGTCCATTCAAAGTGAATGTTTTGGCAGAAGTTGATTCTTCTAAAGTAAAAGCTTCAGGTCCAGGTGTGGACCCAAATAACTGCAGAGCCGCTCCTGTTTTGCCATTCAAAGTCGATGCAACTCGTTCTGCGAAAGCTCCGCTTGCCGTTGAGGTTACTTCAGATAAAGGTCCGATACCACAAAAGCCTGTTATAGTTGATAATAAAGATGGAACGTTTGACGTATCATATGTGCCACCACCTGAAGGAAGTAAATGTGATGTAAGAGTAACATATGATGGAAAGGATATTCCAGGAAGGTATCAATTATGCCAATTAAAATTAATAATCACATAAAAATGTTTTTTAGTGTTTAATGTTCTAATAAATGTTTTTTAGCCCATACAAGATGAAAGTTAAGAATAAGTCCGATCCTCAAAATGTTAAATTATCCGGACCTGGACTCGAAAAAACAGTTCCCGCGAGTTTACCCGCGGAATTCACTGTTGATACTAAAAATGCTGGATTTGGAGACTTGGATATTAGTATTTTGGTAAACATTTAATATATTTTGAAAACACTTTTAAAGATATTAAGTAATATATATATATATATTGAAGGGACCCGACGGTAAAGGAATGAAATATTGGAAAACAGATTACCATAATGGCACATATAAGATCACTTATTTACCGGAAGATATCGGTACTCATCAAATCTCTGTGAAATATGATGGGAAAGAAGTACCAAATGGTAGCTATACTGTGCAAAGTGTAGCCACCGGTGACGGAAGCAAATGCAAGATCGATGGTATTATTTTATATGTTTTCAGTTTTGACCAACACATACCTTATAATATGATTATGGTTTAAAGGAAAATTCAAAGAAAAGTTAGCATCAAATGAAGAATATTCAATAAACGTAAACACAGCAGAAGCTGGAAAAGGAGCGATTACTGCGAGAGTGACCAGAACTACCTCTTCAACGACATCGAAAGAATCGAGCAGTGAAAGGACGGAAACAACACCAACGGGTGGCATAAGAATTATTAAAGAATCTCGTAAAGAATCGAAAACAACGAGCTCTAAAGAAATGATCGATAATATTAGTGTGAAAGTAGTACGCAATTCTGATGGCACTTATTCGGTTAAATACAAAGTTATCGAACCGGGAGATTATACTATTGAACTTAAGTTCGGCGGTCAACCAGTTCCTGGCGGTGTTTTCAACTTTACGGTGAGTTGAACTCATGGTATTAGCTTTTAAATGTCTAGTCAGCACTGCAGCTAAATCTTAATCCAAATACTCTCAAAATTTATATAGCATTCTTTGAAAAAAAGAAATTTGTGTAATAATATGATAATATGATAATTTTATTTATATTAAGTGTTGGAAAGTATTTAAATAACTGTCTACTAGACAGCGCTAAATAGTTAATTACCGCATGATTTGCGTGCAGCGAAAAGTTTTCAAGTTTTAACGCTTTAAATTTGTTTTATGAATAGAAAAATATTAATTAATTAACGGTTTAGTAATGAACAGACTTTTGATTGGAGCTTAGAATATACATAATACTATATCTAACTTGCGGTTAGACCTTCAATGATCTAGTCGTTATAATTATTTTATATTTCGTAACTTATTTTATGGGTTAAAAAATTCAAAATTTTATTTTAAAGTTTTATCAGTATATTTAAGTAAAGGTTAGAGAATGGATGCATTTCAAAGTTTTCTATAAAATAGGCATTTAGAGTGAAGAGTTATTAATAAAGATAGACAGCAATCGTTTCTATCAATGCACACATATATTGCTTTTCTTTCAACGTTCAAAACATTTGAAACAATTGCAACATTACTTATGGAAAACATTGGAAGATAACAAGTAAAATTAATTATTTTAAATTATTATTTTACCTCAAACCTTCCAAATAATTATTGATTTTGTTCCATTTGAAACCAATTCTATCAAATATTGTTTCCCAAAATTCAAAAGTCTGGTAATGAAACACCTCTTATAACTAATTAATACATATAAACCTTAAT
The DNA here is from genome assembly GCA_034698025.1 of Phthiracarus crinitus. NCBI lineage: Eukaryota > Metazoa > Arthropoda > Arachnida > Sarcoptiformes > Phthiracaridae > Phthiracarus > Phthiracarus crinitus. The sequence continues at coordinate 7,590 of JAQGAW010000583.1, forward strand.
TTTAGTCCAAATGCTCATTTTGATTCATTTAACTTTTAAAATAATAAAAATTGATGCCCAAAGGTATTATAATATTTCATGATAACAAAAAATTGCAATTGAATATTATTACTCATTAAACCTGTTTTGACACTGACTCGTGATATTATTCACAATGACTTTAAATGCATGCTATAATTAATTAACTGTTAAATGTTTAAAGAACTGCCACTCATACTACTCAATCAATTAACTATTGATTATCTGTTTTAATAGCTTAATAGGATTTTCAATACCATTTCTTTTGTTTTACTTTAGTAAATCTTATAATAATTCTGCTTTTTTATTCTGTTTTCTTCAAATTACTTACTATTAAATATTACTATATTTTCAAAGCCTCTTACAATTCTTTAAATCATTATATATTAATTTAAAATTATATTTAATAAATACTTTTAAATTATCAGTATATGTTTCTTATCTCAATATGTATCGCATTATAAACTCAATAAAGATCTTTTAAATGTTCATTTTTTGCTATTTTTCTTGTATTTCTTCTTAATTTTTTAAAACTTTATCTATAATTCTTAGTTTATAAAATTTGGTTCAAAGTGTATTAAACTATAAAATAAAACCAAATTTTTTAATTTTACGATTTTATTATACTGTACTATCAATTTATTTAATTTTTGATTTTAAAGCCATATGCTTTTATCTTAATTTTGTTTCTCTCCTTTGAGCTTACAATATAATGTACATTATCCATGCATTTTGTAAATAGAATATTAATATAAATTATTATACAGAAATAATAAATTAGAAATTGTTTACATACTATCATAATTACTGTATCCTAAAGTTCCTGCAGTTTTCCAAATTTTTTTAATCACACCGAAAAATCAAATTTAATCTATCAAATTAAATCGTCACTATTTTATAGATTAAAACCTCAACAACCGGTTCAAAAAAACAATGGTTTAAAACCGCAAAAACGCTCAATACTTTAGATTTAATTAAAACCCTGATTTATCCATTTCATATTAATATTTATTCAATTTAATGAAATTAATAAAATTTAATTATAATTTCAACAGAAATGGATGACTGAAGCATTAGATTTCTATTTTCTTTAACATATTTTAAGTTTAATAATTTTTTGAGTTAGTTTCTATCAAATATTTTTATCATTAATTTTCAAATCGCTAAAACTGCAAAAACTTTACAGAATCGAAGCGCTACCGAACTACTAAAAACCGGTATTTTAATTGCGGTTTAACCAAACCACTGGAAGCTTTATTGCATCCTAATTTAATAAAATTTGATTGCTTGAAAATTGCATAAATACTTATTGAAAAAAAGAAATTCATACTTAAATAAACTTTATTTGTCTCATTTTATGAATTATTTGCTTTGATTTGCAAAAATCTTCCAACTATTCAACAACACATAAATCATGTTAAGCTGGAATATATTTTTAAATTTATATTTTTAAAAAAGCATTTTTAGCACTTTTTATAGAAAAAAAATTTAGTTTACAAAAAAATATACACTAAATCAAAATTATCAAATTTAATCTGAAAAACTTTACTTCAATTTTTTCAAACACATCTACTAATAAGAAATAGTTTATTGTATTTGGTTTTCTGCCAATTCCTTCCTTTATTTTTTGTTTTTTGGCTATTTCTAAAGTGAAAGTATAAAATTTAGATCTTATTTTATACATTCTTTGCTTAAAATCTAAATTTTTACAGCTGGATATGAGAGATAATAATTTTGTTTATCTATATTGTATCCTTAAAAAACAAATAAAATTAATAAATATCTAAGAATTAATAATTAAAATTGTTTTTAATTGCTTAAGTTATACAATTTAATACATTGTATTTCTTATCATTACAACGATCAGGTAATTTCTCATACTGTAAAAGTTTAAATTTTCTCATGTGTGGACATAGGAAACTTCAAAAACAGTATGAGACTTATAATTCAAAACTTAACACTAGAGAATATTCAATATATAAAAGCCTAAATTGTGTAGGCATGTGGTATCTTAAAGATGTCTGTCGCTAATGTGGGTTTTTTTGATAAAACTTTTATGTATTAAATTGATTCAAATCGTGTCATTTTTAAAATCTTTGTATCTTTAATACTGTGGGTGTAAATAGTATCTAATTATATTTTTTATGGGTTTTTGCGCTTAACTTATTTCAACATTTTTACATTTGTCTCGGATATACTAAATTTTCTCTATGTATTAGTAGTAAAGACGCCAAATTAGGAGCCGTACACAAGTAAATACTGTTCGGTACTTCTATGTTCATTGTGTAGATATAAAATAAACTTTATAATTGTCTACTTATTGTTTTTCTTATTCAATTGAATTTAAAACTCAGCATTTATTCTTTAAAAATTATTTGAATAAAAAGATTGAGATGAAATTTTTGTTGACAATATTTTCGTTTATAAAATCATTTAATTCACATCAAAATATTCAGGTAAGACTACTTCGTATTTCATGTTTTTCATATTGTTTATTCGTAAGTTATTTCTATATTCATTTCAAATTCACAGTTTTATCTGTCTTTAAACCATATCCTAATTACAGTTGTTGTTAATTTCACTCTTCCTGTTGAATAGAGAGTTAGAGTTGTATCAGAAAATAGCTTAACCCTGACGTTATGCGCATAATCTTCAGTCTCATATTACGAGGTATTCTTGTGTTTCGCATGATTTTATTCTTCTGTCAAAAATTATGAATAACATGATTTTCAAAATATATTAGAAATTTATAATTCGAATATAGTTAACGATTTTTTATTAAGAGTTAAATTTAATAATTCTTAGTAATTCTTAGTACTGTATTAATCGATTTATACACTTCTGTCATAATAAGCTAAAACAACAAGAATGTGCATATTTACGCTTTTACTACGTATAAAATTATAGTAATTGCAAAAATGTCAAGAATTTTCTTCAAGATTCTCTATTGAATATATTATATTGCGAGTAAATTTTATTTATATCTTATTCATATCGCAGTTTACATATAATGGTAAGCCTTATTTATGAACATTAATCGTAAAGTGTGCTCACATTTGCCTAAAAGTTTTTATAACTTAACCATAGAATGTTTGCCAAATAAATTAATTATTAATGTCTTCATTTCCGCTATGATATGAGAGCACTCTCTAACTCTAGTCATCGCTATAAAATAAGTATAATGTGGAATAAACTTTTATATCTTCTCTCAAAAAGTTTGTTAGAAGGTTTAGCTCTTGTTCTGTTATAGGAATCACTATTCGATTTTTCAAGTTTGTTTTAAAATTTTACATGCTTTATGAAATAATTGCTAATCAAGTCTCATAAAAGTAAGTAAATTATAATATATACAGAATTATAAACAACAACCTGTGGATTTTATTTTGTTTAGTTATTAGTGTACTTTAAAATTATTATCAATTTTTATGATTAGTGTAATTACGGTAAGTTTAAGGATTTGATAAGTTCATCGAGTGTTATAACAAAAAATATTATTTTGAGAGAGAATAAAAGTAATTTTAAACACTTTTGTTTAAAACTAAGTCTAATTCTATATTTCCAAATAATAAGTTATTTGGAATAATAAGACTATGGAGAACTTATTCAGTTCGAACAGTATTGAAATTTTTTTAGCTTTTTCTCATAGCTTAAGGATTTTTCGGTTTATATCTGTCCGATGATCGGACAGTCCCATCGCATATTTATATTTATAAAAATATTTTTATTTTCCGTATTTCCAACTTTAATAAAGGAGTTTTCCAAACATATTGTAGGTTTAATACCTAATAAATTTTCTATTTGAATTTATATTAGCCTATTAGAAAGAGATTATTGTTGAATGTAAAAAATATTAAATTAAATCTCATAATTTAGTGTCTGAAATAAGTATCTGAAACAGAATAAATTTTAAATATTTATTCTTATTTGTAATTATAATAAATCATCCTTTATTAGATATTTATTGGATTATTAATATAATTCTTATTTATATTTAGTTTATATTATTCTATAAATATCTCTTGAGTTAATAATGGTCTAAAAGTTTTTAATTTTGACTTAAAATTGAAATTTTACAGTATTTTCATATTTTTGATTATGAATACACTTAAATTGCTTTAAACGGCTTTAAAATTTTAATAAATTTTGAAATGAATTGTATCATAGAAATACAAAACGTAAAATTTTAATATTATTAATTATTCACATATTTTATAATTGTTTTTTTCGTTTATTCGTTTGACATCAATATATTAAGTTGTTTTGATGAATTCAAAGTTAGAAATATTTATGCGAATGTGTGTGTGCGCTCAAAATTTGAATGAGAAACTTATTTTCGACGACAAACTTTCATCGTTTTCCTGTTTGTTAACTTATGTTTGGAATCCAGAAGTAACAGAATTTTCAAACAAAAGCATGCTTTGTATTCGTTATTTTTCATGATTTCGCATTAATTTAAAGGGAGATCAACAACTTTATTAAGTATGATTTCATAACAGTTTTATTCATTCATTTATTAACTTTGGTGTTGAAAAGTTATACCTAAAACTATCAAAATTTATTTATTCTAATTTTTTCTTACTGTTTTGTTAATTTTAATTTTTTGGTAATGCCTGTTAAAAGATATAAAAAAACTGTTTTGTTTTCATCTACAACTCATCCACCATCTCCTCCACTATCGCCATCAGTCTCTGAAGAGGTTCTTTGCGAGAGCGATGAAGATGTTGGTGATAAGTATGATTTTAGATATCGGACAGAATTATCTCGAAAAGTTGGCAAACCTTTGGAAAAATTGATTACTATTCCTATGCCAAAGGAAGTTTGTCCGATACCACCGATATCTACAAACACTACTGTTATGTCTTATAAGAAGGTCGTTATCTTCTATTATTTAATTATATTATTTTAAGTTTTATTAGAAATTTAATTAAAAATTAACCATAAACATGCGCTTATGATGCATTAAAAAAGCTCTTAATTAAATTATATCCGGATATATTTAATTAGAGTGATGTAATTTTTCCATGATATTCATCATATCAAATCTTCTTAAGCCTAATTTCATCAGTTGTTGCGTTCCACTCCTACGCTATATTTAAGTAATTGACACTTTGATATATGCATGGGAATTATTTTATAGTGAATAAAATTAACATCAATAGGTTTTAACTTTTTAATCCATTACTTTACTGTAAATTTACTTTCCTATATAAAGGCTTTAAAATTTGACACTAGAATCATACCGTACATTCAAAACTATAGATCAATTCGATTAAATAATACTATACTTTCATATTGTAAAAAGATCTAATTTTTATTTCAATATAAATGTTTCGATGTTAACTTTATTTTTCAGCTTTCAGTTTTATACCTTAATAGGTATCGATTTCAAAAAGTTAACCCTGAACTCGGGACTAATGTGTTTTGAGGTCCGAGTCTGTAACATTTAAATAGGTCCGAGTATGAGTCCCAAAAATGTATTGGAGTCTAAGTCCTGTATCTGTTCAAGTCAGAGTATTTGACAAATATCTGAAAGACTCAGACCTTGACTTTGAAGTAAAAATGTTTTGAAGTAACAAATTTGAATAGGTTTTGAAGTAAAAATGTCACCAAACCTGTTACAAAATTCCTATTACAGGCTGTAACTGAAGATATTCCATATAAAACTACGATCATAAGACAAGAGGAAACAAGTGTCAAAACATTTGCCGGCAGATATAAAAATTTTGAGTTAAACAATATCCCAGTATCCGTTACATTAATACCTTACAGATTATATGCAATAGTAAAGATGCCTTCTGGAGAAACAGAGAGACCTACTGTTACAGACAATCACGATGGAACTATAAGTGTTAAATATGATCCGAAAATGGAAGGCAATTATGAACTGCAGATTAAATACAATAACGAACATATCCAGGGAAGTCCGTATAAATTTTACGTTGACTCAACAAATCAAGGATATGTGACAGCATTCGGACCCGCACTGACTCGAGGCATAGCTGGCGATGCGTGCAGTTTTACAGTATATACGAAAGGAGCCGGTGCTGGCAGTCTGCAAGTTGCTGTTGAGGGACCCGCCAAAGCCGAGATTAGTTGTCAAGATAACAAAGATGGAACAGTTGGAGTGACATTTGTACCGCCAGCGCCGGGAGAGTATAAAATTTCTGTAAAATTTGGAAATAAAGACATTAAAGGAAGTCCATTCACCACTAAAATAACGGGTGAAGGAAGGAAAAGGAACCAAATATCAGTCGGACATTCTAGCGAAGTATCGCTTAAAGTACAGGAAAAAGATGTGAAGATTTTGAATGCAAGTATTATCGCTCCGTCTGGACTCGAAGAACCATGTTTTCTGAAAAAGCTACCAAATGGTCATTTAGGTATTTCATTCACTCCTAGAGAGTGTGGCGAACATTTAGTTAATGTTAAAAAATTGGGAAATCACATCACTGGTAGTCCTTTTAAAATTAATGTTCTCGAACGAGAAATTGGTGACGCGTCTAATGTTAAGGTTACCGGTAAAGCACTTAAAGAGGGAAAAACTCAAATCGATAATGAGATAATTGTGGATACAAAAGAAGCTGGTTATGGAGGTCTAAGCTTATCAATAGAAGGTCCGAGTAAAGCAGATATTCAGTGCAAGGATACGCCCGACGGAATCCTTATTGTGACCTACAAACCAACTGAGCCCGGATTTTACATAATTAATTTGAAATTCGCTGATCATCACGTACCAGGAAGTCCTTTCACCGTCAAAGTGAGTGGTGCTGGTTCTAACATTCAGCGTGAAAATCTGAAAAAACAGAGAGACGCTCTTCCCGTCACTGATGTTGGATCTGAATGCAAATTAAGTATAGTTTTATTAAACTTTTCTGTTTTACTAATATTTTGAAGTTATCTTTTCAAACATCTTTCTCAAGCATTCAAAATGCCAGGAACGTGTGCTTTTGATATGGCGGCTAAAGTTCAATCACCATCTGGTGAAGTGGATGACGCAGAGATTATTGATTTGGATGATTGTCTTTATGCCGTTCACTTCATTCCCAAAGAAGTAGGAGTCTATACGGTTAGTGTTCGTTACAAAGACATTCACATACCAGGCTCTCCTTTTCAATTCACTGTTGGACCGCTTCATGATTATGGCTCACATCGTGTTCACGCTGGAGGACCTGGTCTTGAGAGGGGAACTGTTGCAGATTCATGTTAGTCATACAATAAATCTAACAATAATTATTTTTGAAAGTACAATCTGTATAATCTGTTAATTGTTAGGCGAGTTTAATGTGTGGACACGAGAAGCGGGTGCAGGAAGTTTAGCGATATCAGTGGAGGGTCCGAGTAAAGCGGATATTGATTTCAAGGACCGTAAAGATGGTTCGTGTTATGTCGCATATAAAGTGACCGAACCTGGAGAATACAGGGTTGGAATTAAATTCAATGACCAACACATACCTGATAGTCCATACCGGGTGTATATAATGCCAGCAATTGGTGATGCGAAGAAGATAGAACTCGGAGCCATTCCTCCTGAAAAGTTTCTTCAAGTGAATAAACCGGTAACGTTCACCATAAACTTAAACGGCGCTCGCGGTAACATTGATGGTAAAGTGATCGCTCCAAGCAGTGCTGAGGATGACTGCTTTATTAGCCCAATAGATGAAGACCAGTGGGCACTAAGATTTGTGCCGCGAGAGAATGGCGTTCATCGTATTCATATACGTTTCAATGGCGTTCATATTCCCGAAAGTCCTTTTTCATTACGTGTTGGCAAAGACGATGCCGATCCGGCATCCGTTCAAGTTTACGGCAATGGCATCAAAGAGGCGCGTTCTGGCGTCAAATCTGATTTTATTATCGATACCTGTAATGCTGGACACGGAAGTTTAGCGGTTACTATTGATGGCCCATCGAAGGTATCAATGGATTGTACTGAAGTGGAAGAAGGATATAAAGTGCGATATACCCCTTTGGCTCCTGGAGAGTACTTTATAACTATTAAATATAATGGTTATCACATCGTTGGCAGTCCTTTCAAAGTTAGATGTGTTGGTATGAAAGTTTTAAAGATTTTTGTTTTGTTCAAAAATATTTTCAATTCTAATGATTTCAACCACTTTAGAGTGTATAAAACTAAAAGTGTATTATTTTAATTAAAGTCTTTAATTAACTTCTAACCTCTAAACTCATTAACTTTTCACAGGCACTAAAAGCATCGCAGATATATCAGAAATCGAAACATCATCTGTTGTTGTTGAGACGGTTACCAAACAATCGTCACAAAAAGCTGATCATTTGCCTATATTTAGATCCGATGCATCAAAAGTCGAGTGTAAAGGAATGGGTTTGAAGAAAGCTATACTTAATAGACTAAATCAGTTTACTGTTAATGCCGTTAATGCTGGTAATTATATCCACATTAATTGTTACAATTTTGAATTATTTAAAATAAATGATTATGCTTTTAGGTAATAATGTTTTATTTGTTGGGCTTTATGGTCCTAAAGGTCCGTGTGATGAGGTTCAGATCAAACATCAGGGAAGAAATCAATACACTGTGTCATATCAGTGTCGAGAAAGAGGAGATTATATAATAATCGTTAAATGGGGTGACGATAATATTCCTGGAAGTCCTTTCAAAGTTGAGTGTTCCTAAGATAACGCTCACTTAAACACACATTTTTGTCAAACCCACCATTTTTGCCAAAAACTTAAATTAAACTAAGTTTCAATGCATTACTTGTCAGTTCAGTTATTTCAGATACAAAAATCTCTAAAATTTTAAGTTAAGCTGTTGTTTGATTGATTGATTTGTTGATAATGTTTATTATAATTCATACAATATTTATTCATATTTTATTGTTATTTGATTTTAGTACAATTTATTTAATTAAAAGAAAAATTGTATTAATATTTTGGACGTATTTTTAGTGCTAATTGTAATATTAAAGTAATTTTTAAAGTTTATATGGAATTAATCAGCAGATGTCTCTACTTTCTATGTGTAACTCGTATCGCATAGTCTAACACATGTAATCAAATGTATCGTAAGTTTATTATGATGTTATTTGTATGACACATGTAGTATTTAATAAACGAATATGAGTTCAAAACGTAAACTAATTGATTATGAGAGCGATTCAGACAATGATTTCAATGATGTGAATGATGTGAGTGTTGGTGCGCCACATAAACATAGTGACAGAGACAGTGACAGTCGTTCGCGTTTGTGTCCATATTTAGATACGATTAATAGAGGATTATTAGACTTTGATTTCGAAAAGTTATGCTCCGTTTCGTTATCAAAGATTAATGTATACGCGTGTCTGGTTTGCGGCAAATATTTTCAAGGTTTGTTTAAATGCGATGTATGTGTACATTATGTGTACAGTATGTGTACAGTATGTGTACAGTATGTGTAGAGTCTGTGTGTTTGATTACAGGTCGTGGTATCGGAACTCACGCGTACATCCATTCAGTATCGGTTAGACATCACGTGTTCCTAAACTTGCATACATTGAAGTTCTACTGTCTTCCCGATAATTACGAGATAATCGACTCATCGCTGGACGACATAACGTACGTATTGAAGCCAACGTTTACAGAACAACAAATCAAAAATTTCGACTTAAGCGACAAATACTCGATTGCTTTCGATGGAACCGCTTATTTGCCAGGAATTGTTGGCATGAATAACATCAAAGCGAATGATTACTGCAACGTTATTCTCCAATCATTATCACACGTTCCGCCACTAAGAAGTTATTTTTTACGGGAAGAAAACTATAGCGCTATTAAACGTCGTCCGACAACAAGTAATACTTATCTATTGGTCCAAAGATTTGGCGAACTGTTGCGCAAACTATGGAATCAATCAAATTTCAAAGCACATGTTTCGCCGCACGAAATGCTTCAGTCGGTTGTTCTTTGTTCGAAGAAAAAGTTTCAAATTACTAAACAGGGTAATCATTAAGCATTTCATATCTCAATTCTTTATTTATTATTATTACAGATTCAATATTAATGTTATAAAAACTTATAAACATTCAACAAATTTAATTATATTAATATACTGTATATATTTGACATTAGGTGATCCGATCATGTTTTTAAGTTGGTTTCTAAACACACTGCATATGGCTTTAAGCGTAAAAAATGACCATTCAGTGATCAGTTTGACATTTCGAGGTCGAATGAGAGTATACACACGAAAAATGATACCAATAGATAAAACAATCGATGAAAAGCTTCAATTAATGCTTAATGACGAATATAAGGAAAAATGTGAAGAAAATAACTTCGTTTATTTAACTCTAGATTTGCCTCCACCACCACTTTTTAGGGATGAGATGCTTGAAAATATTATACCACAGGTACCGCTATATACTATTTTATCTAAATTTAATGGCGTCACAGAAAAAGAATATAAAACATATAAAGACTCGACTATGAAACGTTTCGAAATCACTCATTTTCCGAAGTATCTAATTCTATACATAAAGCGTTTCACCAGAAATACTTTTTATCTCGAAAAAAATCCGACAATAGTTAACTTCGCGATTAAGAATGTGGATCTCACTGAACTATTAGCGCCTGAGTTGAGAACTCAGCAAAAATGCGTGTATGATCTGATAGCGAACGTTGTTCACGACGGAGAACCTGAATCTGGTAAAGGAACATATCGTATGCATGTTTTGAACAGAGTAAGTGTGCAATCGCTTCAAACATTCCATTTCACTAATGCTTTTTTCAATTAGGGTTCGGGTAAATGGTTTGAAGTTCAAGATCTTCATGTCAATGAAATATTGCCACAAATGATTACTTTATCGGAAGCTTATATACAAATATGGGAGAAAATTGATGACACTTCAAAAACTGATTAAAGCGCAAACCAATCATTTTTTAAACGATTGTAAAAATATTAAATAATAATTAATAATACTTTACTGTACTAAAGAATGATTTCATAATTTTCACTATTGAGAGGCAAATTTACATAAAGGAAAAATTAAGCGTAAAATTAATAAATAACACTATTCAGCTATAATAGCCATAACTCCATAAATATTAAGGTACTGTAGTTTGCTTCAAATAAAGGAAAATAACAAAATTTGCTATTAATGTAATTTTTTAAACAAATCAATGTTAATACTAGTTAAACATAATCCGACTTCGGTTACTAATCTAAATCCATTGACAATTGAAAAACTTAATAGAATTTAGTTATGATTATTGATTAATATATGGATAAAATGCACTAAACTTACCTTTTACTTACCCATTTCGCAATAAACCAAAAACATATTCCTATTGATTATGATTGAGATGAATGATCATTAATTAGTGATAGTATAATCTACACTAACATTACAAAGTAGTTTCAAATCACTCAAACTGTTTAGTTTCACAAAACAATTTGAAAACAGATGAACTGATACACTATTTATCATCACTTTCTTCATCTATTGTTATCTTACTCTAACAATACAAAGGTTAAAGTAAATGGTTTTATATTGTTATCATACTGTTATCTCAATTGAATTTCACATTTAAAATAATAGCCTAAAAATGTTGATAAATGCCCTAATATTTAGATGAATTTTAATTTTAGATTGAAATCCAATAAAATGATTGTTCAAATAATACTGATTCAAATAATACACAAAACTAAGAACATATAACTTTAAATCTAATTGAAAGTATTAAACTTATATCATCGATAGTTTCAACTTTTTATACCTTTCAATAGTTATTTTTAACTTTTATCACAGCTAAAAGTTGTCATCATTGCAAAACTATAATCATGCAAATTTATATACTTATATATTGTATTATTCTCTCAAATCAAATAAAACAGAATTCCTATATATTTTGTATAATCATTATTTGCGTCTCAATTCATAAGATTAGTACTGTATAATAACGACGATTGTATTCTTTAAACAAAGGCACACACTATCACAGAACTGTAGATATAAAACTATCAATTTACTAATTTCTTTAAAAATTACCAAATAATCGCATTAAACAATTATCTAAAAACCAAATATTTTTATCACAGCATTTTAACACTTTTCCTGCGATTAAAAAAGCACGTAAAGATGTTTAATTGAGGACAATTAAAAGCAAATGAAAAAACGACCAAATGATTAGAGAACCAATAATTTAACTAAAAGACGGCATTCATATCACGGTTTTATATCAAATCTAATTAATACACAAAATCACGAACCAATCTTTGCTCATAAATTGCGATGAAATATATTAGATATGAATTTTGTTTATGTAAATGAATGATAGATTAATGTAAAGCTCCACCAAATCATATTATTAGACACAATATTTTTAATGAAATTGACAAAAAGCACTTAAAATGGTAATATATATAAAGATATAATAACTTTATATATGGTTGCAAAAACAAAACTTATAGCAACACAATTGAGCACTGTTTGACACAATTCAGTTCTTCAGTTAATAACGTTCATTATAATGATGCAAATGATGCAGTTGTAGCACACATTCACCAATTGCCACATTGCCAACACCACCACCACAATCATGATCACCACATGCTACCACCACCACCATCATCATCATCACTATATAACATATATTGTGGTCAATCAGTCCAATATAACTGCACACGGGTTTTGTTGCATCCGATGATTGAAAGACTGCATCATTTAAACTATTTTTCATTTCACAGTGTGATTCTTCAACTTTGATAGTGACATATATAAAGATATTTACTCAATATATATAAGCTTTAAACTCACATATAATTAACACAATTAATTTCTTGTAAATTTAGATGTACACAAAAAATATAAATAGACAAAAAATAGTGATTATAAAAATCTAACATAATAATAATAAATTGCAGTATGGAATACTTCCTATCAATTATAATAGTTTAAGCATACACTAAAAACACTAATTTTGTTTATATTGTGCTATTTGTTTAGAGTCGAAGTGTTTTAGTAATTAATAATATCAATCAAACAATAATAACGATTATATGAAAATTAAATTAAATTACATTGTTTTCGTCATTCACCAAACTTTAGTTTTGAGCACAAATAAACTTTTTGTCACAAAGCGTTAAAACATTACAATACCTTTAAAGATATATTCATAATTAACTGTACAATTAGTTATACGTTAAATGCGTGCACACATTCACTAAAACCACATTTTTGAGTATTGAATTTTATAATAATCCAACAAATTTGATCGAAAATTTATAACAACTAATTTTGTTATGACTCAAAATTTAGGCTTGTTTTTGACTTATAACGACACATGTTTTCGACGAATATAAACTAAATTTGGCTGAATATATGTTATTAAATATAACGTTAGTTAACTTATATGGGAAAACAATAATTACTAATTAAAGACAAAAGTAATCAATTATATGCATTAATTGATTAAAGTCGAACCGTTGAAAAATAATCAGGACTACAATGAAAAATGAAAGTTGCAAATTAAACATACGATCAAAGTTTAAAGACAAACAATAAATGATTTGAGAAACTAAGAGCACAATATATGGTAAGATTTACAAATTGCGTACAACAACCACTACAAGATAATCTTCTTTAGTTGTAGTATCGGGTGACAAATTAGGAGCGATACGATGCAACAGTTCCATTGCATACAAACACGGAGGAAAAGCGTACAGAACTCCACCTAATTCTTTGCCATCTTTGGCCACAGACACCACACCAGCGGCATCTTTTTGTTTTAAATATGTAACCAAATTTCTAAGTGGACGCTGTTGTATAGCACTGCCATCTTCACTGGTTTGTCCGGCTGTCAATTGAATGGCAGCACTTCCTTGTGTTGTCAAAAGCATGCAATAACCAGAAGAACCTGCAATATTCATCCTTCGTGTCACGTCATCCGTTTTCGCTTTATCCAGACGTAAACGTTGCGTAATACGAAGCATAGACTGATCTGAATTCGAATCTTTCATTAGTAGATCAACAAGTTGTAAGTCACCGCTACAATAGAGCATTCGAGCGGGAAATGCAGAATTTTTTAATATTAATCCTCCATTCCATGCCGGAGGACAACATTTTACTAATTCTTGCACAGAAGACACATTTTCATTAATACTCATTTTTGGATTCTCGTCTTTTCCATTTGTTTCGTTAGCATCCAGCGAATCACCGCCTCTCGAACGTCGTGGCGAACTCAATGCGTTTCGGTCTTCGCCAGCATTTGGCGACGCACTCATTCTTCGAGCTCTTTTACGGTCAGGTTCGCCATCAGGCGTTCGCGGACGCCTTACTCTGCGATCAGACGATGGAGAGTACTGTCCACCTTCGGGCCACACTTGATCCCAATTAGCGTTATTACCGCTATATTGCTGGTAATCGCCTCTATCTCTACGCACATCATCACCAAATTCGCGAGATTTAGGCTGTGCAGCGTTCCGATCAAATTCATTAAACTCGGCGTTATTTCCAGGGAATTTGGATGTGTGAGGATTTGCGGGCCACTCTTCGCCTTCATTACGTCGTTGAGGCGCAGCAGCGTATTGGTCACCAGCAGCGCCAGCATTGTTGCGCGGAGAAGCTATGAAAGAATATGGACCCGGATCTGCGAAATCAACGCGAAGACGTTTGTCATGTCCGCCGAGCGGAAAGCCGCGCATCTCCTGACACGCCGCTTGTGCCGCATCTATAGTATCGTATTGGATGTATGCGTGATTATCTCCTTTAACGAAATCGATTTTTCTAATGGCACCAAATCGATCAAACTCTCTCTCCAAATGCGAGAGTGAAGTCCATGGGCCTAAGCCTCCGACCCATATTCTTGTGGTTGGAGTTGCCTTTCCGTATCCAATTTTGCACTGAAACTTTCCGATATATTGTCCCGACATTTCCACTTTCGCGCGATGAGCCATATCTAAGTTCAAAAACTTAATAAACGCATACGCATTGCCCTGTCCTGGCGGTGGCCTTTTAACATCGATGTCCTCTACAACACCGTAACGTTCAAATATTCGCCGTAAATCTGCGTCAGTAATAGTGACCTCTAAATTGCCGATAAATAGAGTTCGCGTTGCCTTATCGTCTTCTTCTGGTGGTATGTGATGCAAATAATTTGGAAATTTCTCTTTCTTAGATTCGCGGTGTTGTTGGCGATTACCGCTACCACCGCCACCACCTCCTCCTCCTCCACCTCCAGAATGATGATAATCACCTCTCATATTATGCATATCTCTATAATTTTCTCGATGTGATGGCTGTAAGCAATAAATCAATTCGTCAAATAATTATAATTTATACACAGCTCATGAAAATCAACTTAAGGTAGAAATAAATTATAATAGAAAAGCAGCGCTCATCAGATATTCTTTGAACACGTCTACTAAAAGGTGATGAAAATTTTGAGATTATATACTCAACTAGAAAACGCAAATTTATAAATGGCAACAATGAAGGAGAAAAATATGGTAACATTAATTAAGTTAATTTAATGTTAATAATCGCGTTTTATTGTACCTGCATATACATTTTATCGTTCATATGGTTTCTTATGGGCGGCGGTGGCGGTCGTCTCTGCATCGGAGGAGACGGAGGACCAGCTCCTCCTCTCATCGAACCTCTTTGATAATCTGGTGATAATGAACGTCTTCTATTCATTTGCATCGATCGTTCATACATCGGGTCAATGATAATGGTTTTGTCGAACAGAACGAGTCTAGACTTGGCATGTCTGGCATCTCTCGCGTCCTCATAATTGCGGAAATAGATGTATGCCAGACGTGTGTTGTCGTCGTAAACCAATTTCACGTTTGGTTCACCGAAACGCTGAAACTCTCGCGTTAGTGATTCGCGAACCGCGTTATCGCTAATCTTATTACTAATGTTTGAAACGCACAAAATTTTGTATGGCATCGAAGAACTATTCGAGTCATTGCTTCTGTGGTGTGAAGAGTGATCTTTCACTCTATAGTCGTCGTAAGCGTCACGCGAACCCATATTTCGCACTGAAGGTAGTGGTGAGTCACGTCTTCGCCTCTCATTCAAAGGCGATTTGATTCTCCGATCATTCCTTCGATCCATCGGTGAGTGACCTCCAGATCGATGTCCGGATGGACTGTCGTCATATCTTGGCATTATATTTAACTAAAACAAACTATAAACGAATAGTTACAAACAATGTGTACAATGTGTACAGTGTGTCACACCATTCACACATTAAACGCCATATTAATTCATACACAACACAATACACACTACACGTACTGTACAACGCATTGCCCTTACATTCTACGCTATATCAATATGTTACAAATCTCCATCAATTACGTTCATTAATCACACGTTAGTAACTCATTTAACCAATAATTTACAAAATAGTGGGGGTGTAGCTCAGTGGTAGAGCGTTCGCTTCGCATGTGAAAGGCCCCGGGTTCGACCCCCGGCACCTCCACGCTTTTATTTTTATTCATTAAGATTGTATTTTTCATTTATTTGTGTTTAAGATGGATTAGTGATTAGAGCCTCAATATATTATTTCTATTTTAAATGATAATCGCTATAAATGATAATTTATAAGCAATTTTCCATAAAATTGAAAAGTTGTGGTTTAAATGCGATGATTTTTCCGAACTCATAAAATTTTGTTTAAAAAATACGAGAAAAATTTTATAAATTAAATGAAAAATTTTTTTTCTAATTGATAATTATTCTTCGATTTATAGGAAAAGACATATAAAAATAAATGCTATTTTCAATGCAATTTTTATAAACTATAAATGCTATTATTTTAATGATGGAAGAATTGCTCAATTTTGTCGAACTTGAGCTTTAAAATCCTCCAAACAAAATTTACATATTAAATGTTTTTCTAGAAACAATATACCGGTATTATAAATAACTAATCGCAAAATTTTATTTACCGTATATACAGTATATATATAAGCAATTATATTATATAAACTTAATAAAATTTAATTTAAATAAAAAATCATAGTTTTAATGAATAAAACTAAAGCCTTTTCGGAAACATTTTGATAAACATTACAATCCATAAGAAAGTAAATGAAACAATGGCTAACATAATCCATAACCAATAATGACACGAACGCCTAACAAAGTTTTCGATTTTGTTAGTATTTTGTCGAAGATTATCAAAATTATTTTCGGCGAACTGTGAGGTACGTTCAAGTATCTGAATAATTACGTAAAACCAAATTAATTAACTATAATTGCGATTACTATATTTGTAGCTTTTTTAAGCGCTTTTTTTAAGCGCACAACAATAAGCAATAATATATTCACGTGCGTCATATAGATTGATATGTAATTTAATTTAGAGCTCAT
Source organism: Phthiracarus crinitus (assembly GCA_034698025.1). Taxonomy (NCBI): domain Eukaryota; kingdom Metazoa; phylum Arthropoda; class Arachnida; order Sarcoptiformes; family Phthiracaridae; genus Phthiracarus; species Phthiracarus crinitus. The sequence continues at coordinate 24,950 of JAQGAW010000583.1, forward strand.
GTCTTGTTTTCGGAGAAATGTGAACACATTGTTGGTTAAAGTTTCGCGAGATTTTAGCCAATATTAAAATGGCAACAGTCGAATACGAGTATTATTTTCTGCTATAATTAATACAATATTGTTACTCATATTCGACTGTCGTTAATTTATGATCGACTAAAATCGCGCGCAACAAACAATAACTTTAACCAATAATACTCCTAAAATAGGCTCTAAATTAAATTACATATCAATCTATATGACGCACGTGAATCTATAATTGCTTATTGTTGTGCGCTTGAAAAAAAAGCGCTTAAAAAAAAGCTACAATAATTGATATTTATAAGTATAATGCAGCCTATTTTTATAAGTTAAAACAAACGATAGACCATAATATAGTTATTTATTACTAAACGTTAAATAAAATATATAAGTTATAACTAATTTTAAGTTAAATAATTTAGAAAAATTCCAACATAAACTTACCATAATTACCTTAAATAACATATTAGAAGTTTATATTTACTAAATATTTTTTGTAAACAGTTTTGTATTCCAATATATTACATGAGACACTTTAGCGACATGTAATTACATGAGGGGTAATGTGGTGTGAGTTTACGTTTCTTGACACAGATTAAAATAGAATAACTAAAAAATGCGGTCATGAGACTACGTTTTCGGCGATGTCTATCAAAGTAAACAGAAATAAAACTGAAACAATAATGCTATTCTAAGCTTATATTTTAAACTTAATGTAATGAATCGTTAAATCATGATTGGTGTTGAGCTCCAACTTTATATGCGTACTCGAGAGCGGATGAAACGAGTCTCATATCGGTTTCGATAGATTGGGCCCAATTGTCCACATCACCCAATTGTTTCAATGTCTTATTAAAGTTTTCCATTAATGTTAGCCATTGATTGACTGAACGCGAGAATTGCGTCACATTTGACACCAAATTTTTGGCTTCTAAGTCTAATTTTCGTTGATTAGTATAAGCATGAGCTATGCTTTATGTGATATATAATTAATATTTACATATTATATTTGGTTTGAATAATTAATTAATTACCCGTCATTTAAATGATTGACGAGCATTGATGTCAATTCAACGCTACTTTTAATCGCATTGTTTCGCAACGCATCTAAAAACTCAATTATAATTAAATATGTTTGATATATCATATATATATTATACCAACCAATCTGTTCTTTGTTTTTAATTTGGTTTAATTGGTGCTGTTTTACTAATGATGATAACATATCAGTAACAAATTAATTAACTCATAAAATGTTAAACTATAGAGTGAATATCAATACAATACTATCAAACAGGGTTTCCCAATAATGGTTTAAGGGGTGTCCTTTCGATTTTTTTTCAAAATTTTAGGGGGAATCAAACTCACCGGATTTAGCGGACAATATTATTTCTTCGTCCTGAGAATTTTTTCTATAAATTTTTAAAAAAAATTTTCTTGCGGACGAAAACCTAAACCACGCCCCGCCAAAAACACAACGAATTTAAATGATAATTTTTTTGAAAATTTAGCCAAAAACTTATCGGATTTGATGGACAATTTTGTCACAATATGACAAAAATTTTTTTCAAATTATAATTTTTTTTGTCCTTAAAATCTCAAAATTTTGGGTGGGAGAGTCAACTTTTTAAACTATTTGGAGGGGATATACCCACCACTCCATACACCCTTGGAACACCCTGTTATACATACTTTTATGAACATAAAGTTTGCCAAATGAAAAGTTCACACTTACGCATATTATTAATAATAGTACTGACGGTAGCAATTGATAGCAAGTACATGCTTATCAAACAAAAATTACGATTAGAAATTAAATGTTTACTTCTTATGCCTTCGATCTGCCATTCTTAAACGACACCACAGAATTGCTTAAGACTAGTATCAATCGATTCTTCTCGTTATAAGTTTTTCAACGATATATACATATTTTAACTGGGTTCCAACTCGGTCGGCGTTGGATCGGGGTGGATTGGGGTTCGTCGGGGTGGGTTGGGGTTCGTCGGGGTGGGTTGGGGTTCGTCGGGGTGGGTTGGGTT
>JAQGAW010000584.1:0-27004 GCA_034698025.1 Phthiracarus crinitus
TAGAGGTCGAAAAATATCTAATTTTAACTCCCACTCCCTCCCGCAAAATTTTAATCAATTCCCGCGGGACCCACTCCCGTAGAGGTAAAATTAGCGTTCCCGCCGCTCCCGTCCCGCAGTTCCCGCAAATTAGACTAAAAACATAATAATAGTATGAATATATTCAAAATATGGTCTATATAAATGTAATTAGATAAATATGAAATACATAGTTGACAGACAATTTTAATTTATATAAATATATCAAATATACACTCTTTTACAAATTAAAAATTAGATGAAAAAATCATAGGGGTCCTAAAAAGACGTCGAATTTAAATATAAATATGTTTACACAAGCTATTTGCGGGAATAAAGGATTTGCGGGATTCCCGCATATTTTTAGACTATTCCCACTCCCTCCAATCCCGCGTATTTTTCAAGTGTTCCCACTCCTTCCCGCGGGACCCGTTTTCGACCTCTAATTCGTAATATATGAGAATAATATTACTAATTTATACCATACAGTAATAACCAAATACCAATATTGAAACAGTTTATTTCAAGTTAAAAACACAATTTATGGTAAATGAAAACTTAACACATCGCTATATCAATATTATATTTAATTGAATATGCGTTCAAAGCATTATAAATTTACTTTTTAGCGTAAAATTCGTGCTGATGTTTGTTCGCGTTTAACAATTTCTTATGATAAGAGTCGATATCATTTCCATCGACGTGTAGTACTTCATTGCTGGCAATATTTCGGAAAAATATACCGCTAATATATTTTAGATATTCTCTTAGATATCTTCCATAATAAATATCCGGCAATTTTGCGGCTTCCAGTCTTTCATCAGGAATTCTATACGACTCGCTGATAGTCATGGCACCCGTTCCGTGATGTACTTTAGTGGCGCCGATGTCTTTCTCTGTTGGTATGCCATCCGGAAAGCTAACAGGTTTTAAGCGAATCAGATGTTTCACTTGCCATAACAAGTTATTATAATGCGGTGTATTCGGTAATATTATTCTTTTGTTAATGTCCAGCATATGTAGACCTAAACGACGAAGTATTATCTTTTCAGTCCTAAAATCGAAATTGATTTCTATTACTAATCGATATAATCATATAATCAATTGATTGATACCATGGCGTTCTGCCAAACTGTTTATATCTCCAGACCAAATGGAAAGGCGATGGTTCTTTGATTTCCATCATACGAATACGTCTCACATCTTCAAACAATTCAAAAGACTCGCGTAAGTTCACGCCAAACGGTTTCTTCATAAACACGTGTCTCTTCTTGTACTCATACGGACCCTTATATGTGGGCGGATCTAAGTATCGAAATTGGATCCGAAATAGCTTTATAAAACTCATGTTTAATGTTTAATCCTATTTAATTGAAATGAATTGATTGTTAGATTAACATTAACTGTAACCAAAATATAATATCATATAATACATTAATTACGTAAACAAACAATAAATATACACTTTTACGAGACTAACGATTATTAACTCAAATTAAACTAAAAAATTGAGAATTACTTGAACCGATTCAACATTAAAGTTCACATCCGATAATGTAGTTTTGTGTGAGAGCTTGAAAATAATTTATCATTAGACTTATTAGTTAAGGTTTATGTCCAAAAACTCTTTAAGACCTTTCATGGAATAACGAGAGATAACACAACACTCACGTATCAAAAATAAAAATACAAATATATTTATTTAAACATATTTTTAAAATTTTTTTATTAAATTAAATTTTTTTAAGCATTTAAATGTTTACAGTATTTAAAATATGTTTAAATGAAGATATTTGTATTTTTATTTTTAATATTTAATCGAAATAATATAAAAAAGTAACTTAATCGTCAGGGTTTTTGTTCAAACTAAGGTATCAATAAATAATTTTATTAAATTCAAATCACTTATTAGGTTAGACAGGCTCATACAACTTTAATTGTAAAGATACTTACAGGTCGATTAACAATGGTTTTACTCTACTGGTATCAAATCGGGTTTTCCTTTTTTCTAGCACTCTATCGGTTTTGGTGGAATAAAATCGGTTAACCCGATTTAATAATAAATACGATAATCAATGTTGTATTGAAATTTAAATAAATCAATATAGTTATTAAGTTTATTAAACAAATATCACATTAAAAGGGAAAATGTTTAATTATCAATGAATTAGTAAATAATAAACTCATACATAAAATTATTTTTCTGTGAGTTTCGGTTTACTTATTATATCTGTTTTTTTCTAGTTTTATGTTTAATTATCTGGATATTCGGTTAATTATCGGTTCGGTACGGGTTAAACTTAAGTGTGGGTTAGGGTCACAAAACTCCAACTCAAAACACGTTTTATTTAATTGTGATGAAAAAATCACGTGACATTGTTTACGTATAACAATAGTGCATAACAGTTATGTAATATTTGCATTATAAGTGGGAGTTTATGTTTGCATTCAGTATTTACTCATTTAGTGTTTTAACAGTTAAGTGTGTTATCTGTCCAACTGATCAAAATAATTATTCCTAATTTAGCCAAACATCGATATTACAAATCATTTTATTCGAGTTAGTAATTATAATTATTAAAATAACGATATTAATCAAATGGAGGTAAACATTATTTTTTATATTATTATGATTTTTGTAATAAAATCATTACGTTTACACTTGATTTTTGTATAAGCATTTTATAATTCTCAGTTTAATTGTTATTTAATTACAGAACTCATTGCAATGCAATGATGGGATTAAGAATAGTTTAGAAGATCTAAAAACTAATTGCGAAAAATGGACACTTAATTCAGATTTAAAGGTATAATAGTTTTGAAGGAAAAATGAAAACTGTTAAGTCATTTCACGCTTATATCTATATTCAGCTTAAATCTATTTAAAATCATTTATTTTTATATGCTATTGTATGTGTGTTTAACTCTATTTGATTTCGATAAATGTTAAGCTAAATATTGATATACTATTGATAACGTTATACTATTGATTAACATTTGTTATCTCTTCTTTTAAAGCTGTTATCACATCTGAAACAATTTAGTAATGATCTGATAAATAAAACAGAAAACGCCGACAAATCAATTAATAATCTAGTCTTCGACGCTAATGTTAGTATAACTTATTTTACTGTAGATTAACAAAAATATTATATCAAAAGTTATAACTTATAATTTATGTTTGAATGGTTTGAAAACAGATAAACTGCGTTAAAGTGAATAATGTGATAAATGAGTTTCAAATGTTAGCGAATTCGCAATTTGTTGAAAATCGAGTTTATGACGAAGAATTCGATGATATATCAGCAAATGGTGTGAATTCCATCCAAAACGAGTCACAAATAGATGCCAAACTGAGGGAAGAAGATATTGTTCCTAAAATAAAATGCGCTCTCGATATCGGTTTAAATTTTCTCAGCGATAGTTTTAATAACGTTAGCACTCTTATGCCACAAATCGATTCTGAAGAGGAAGAAGAGGATGTTATTAATGGTTTTATTGCGAATGCGTCCAAAGATGAGTTTTCGCAACGGCTTTTGCCATATATTATTGGGAGCGAAGATTTTATTCGTGACAATTTTGTTGGATTAAAGCTTACGGAGGATGAGAATCCTATCATTGATTTGAATACCAGTAAAATAGTTAATTATATTAGTGCTAAAGATGATGATAATGATAGCTATAATGACGACTTACTAAATAATATTGAAACGACGTCATCAAACAAAACTATGTCGAATGGAAATATTTTTCTCAACAGTGACAATGAAACGGAAGATAATAACATTTTTGGCGTTTCATCGCGTTATCGTGACAGTGATAAAAATGTAAACCAATCAATAGATAGTGATGACGACAATGATTTATTCGGTTTTTCATCGCAAAATATCGAAAAATTAGATGAAAATCACGATTCACGGAGTGATAACGTATTTGATTCGTCACAGATCTCACCTAAAAATCAACCAATTGCTGACAAAGACTTACTTAAAAGACCAATACTTTCATTCCATGACGAATTATCCAATGTTATCGCTGGTAAGAAAAATCCTCGAACACAAGTGATTAATGGCAGTAAAGAAGTCGAAAATGAAATCGTTTCCCCAAAACTTGAAATAACTGCCCGTCAAAGCACTTTAAAACCCGAAATAACTGTCCGTCAAAGCACTTTAAAACCCGAAATAACTGTCCGTCAAAGCACTTTAAAACCAGAAATAACTGCCCGTAAAAGCACTTTAAAACCCGAAATAACTGTCCGTCAAAGCACTTCAAAACCCATAATACCTGTTCGCCAAAGCGCTCCAAAACCCAAAATGTCTGTTCATCTAAGCTCTGATAGCAGTGATGACGATTCTATATTTAAAATCAGTGCTAATAAATCCAAGCAACAATTAAAAACGAACTCAAATACGAATAACTCCTTATTCGATGATATAAAACACGATGAAATCAAAAAGGTTCCCAAAACAGAAATTAGCCGTCAAACAGAAAAGCGAACCGTTTCAATATCTAGCTCTAATAGCAGTGATGACGATTCTATATTTAAAATCATTGCTAATAAATCAGAGCAACAATTAAAAACGAACTCAAATTCAAATAACTCCAAATTTGATGATATAAAACACGATGTAATCAAAAAAGTTCCCAAAACAGAAAAGCGAACCGTTTCAATATCTAGCTCTTATAGCAGTGATGACGATTCTATATTTAAAATCATTGCTAATAAATCAAAGCAACAATTAAAGACAAATTCAAATAACTCCATATTTGATGATATAAAACACGATGAAATAAAAAAAGTTCCCAAAACAGAAGTTAGCCGTCAAACAGAAAAGCGAACCGTTTCAATATCTAGCTCTTATAGCAGTGATGACGATTCTATATTTAAAATCAGTGCTAATAAATCAGAGCAACAATTAAAAACGAACTCAACTACAAATAACTCCTCCGTATTCGATGATATAAAACACGATGAGATCAAAAAAGTTCCCAAAACAGAAATTAGCCGCCAAACAGAAAAGCGAACCGTTTCAATATATAGCTCTGATAACAGTGATGACGATTCTATATTTAAAATCAGTGCTAATAAATCAAAGCAACAATTAAAAACGAACTCAAATAAGAATAACTCTTTATTCGATGATATAAAATACGAAGAAATCAAAAATGTTGCCAAAACAGAAATTAGCCGCCAAACCGAAAAACAAACCAATTCTATATCTAGTATACAATCGAGTAAAATCTCAATTACAAAATCAAATCTATTTGATGAAGAAGACGATGACGACGACGACGATTTGTTTAGTGGTTTAAAATTTAAAAAATCTAACCCTAAACCAAAACCGGTGGACACAAGTGTTAAAGCGAGTGTTAGCAATCCATTTGAAAGTGAAAAAATCAATAACAATGTAAATTTATTTAATGATAACGATGAAGATAATGATGATTTATTCAGTGACATTAATGTGAAGAAAAAAACACTTAAAAATGTATTACACTATTAATCTGCAATAATATAATAATGTTCTGTACAATTAATCATTCTTTACACAATTCAACAAATGTTAACGTTTTTTAATCTTTGTTTTCGGTTTAGATGTGCTTCCATTTGCGGAATCACTATTAGAAGCGATCACTATCTGTCCGCTTGCGATCTCTTCTCGCGCCGTATCCGATACGCTCTTTAGCTTTTCTTGCGTTTCGAGGAAAAACATGAGATCTCGCACTTGTTCTTTCAACTCTACTATTTCACTATCTTTATTGTTCTTTAATTCTTTGAGTTGCGTTTCGGTATCCGTTAATCTTTGATGCCATTCGAGTTGATTTTCGCGCAGACACTTATTCATTTCGCGTTCCTCTTCCAATTCGTTACAAGTTTTATTCAGTTTAGCGGTTAATTGCGTTACTTTTTTATCGAGCGATTGTTTTTCTTTGATCGTAGAATTTAATTTAAACTTAAGTGAATCACATTCTTCGACCGATGCTTTACTTTGCTTCAAAATTTCCTCGATCTGGTGATGTGCATCCTTTTCTATACGAGTAATCGTATCCTCGAAGTAATGGCGCTGCGCTTCCAACTGATTCGTTAGCAAATAAGTGTACTCGAGCTGAACGGCATCTATTTTTTCATCAGATAACTGATGGTGATTGCACTCCACTTCCACAGGCTTCCCATCTTTATTTTGGAGCAAACGATGAACGTAATTATCTCCAGCATAATCCCAAACACGATTGTTTAATCCCAATTGCATTGCATAAGTGTGTTGTGTTTCGCAATAATGGTTGTATGCGTGTCCCTCAACATAACGACCGCAACCAATGTGTCCGCAAATCAAACAAATCCAAAGCGAGTCCTGTTGTGAAGCTTGAGAACCGCATTCGAAGCAACGATTATCCGGAATCAGTTCCGGTGTTTGACAATAGCGACAAACCGGACAACTAGTGTCGCCCCACTTATCGAGACATTCGCGATGAAACGAGTGATTGCATAATATTGTTAGAATGCCTTCAACTGATTCGTCCATTCTCTCCAGACATACAGTACAAGTCGGTAATTCAATATAACCAGCCATTGGATAACTAGAATTTTCCGATTCTTTAACCGTTTCGACCTGAGCTACGAATACTAAATGACAAACTTCGGGCTCAATTGAGTTAAACCGAACGCCATTATAAGTATTGTAGAACTCATCAGCACTGCGTTGATTGCAAAACTTGATTAATACCATATACTGATTTGGTTTGTTATCGCGAATAATGCGAATGTGTTTAATATCTTGATTAACGGGTGCAGTGAACTGTAACACATCGTGAATAGTCATCGCAGCCGGAACTGACAATATGCACACCATTTCGCTTCTCTCCGATTCTTCACTCAATGGCGTCAACTTATTTTCTTTGTAGAGATGAAGAATACCTTTAGTCACTTCCACGAAGTGATTGCCGCTATAAAACTGAATTTGGTTGAGTGAAGCAACCGATGCTAACTTCCGTTCACCGCATGTCACGTGAGAAGCGATCGCGCCTTGACTTCCAGTTTCTTCGTGAGCGATGTCTGGCGTCGACTCTTTCGACGAAATCGTTGATATCGTAGATATGGTTGAGGTCTGTCTTGAGGTAAGTTTTGCGGCTTTACTGTCATTGCCGTCATTCCGTAAATCATAAGTTTCAACAGTAATGTCGTGCACTTCACGTAAACCTCTATGTTTACCGTTATTCTGAGTGAATGTCTGCGTCAATGGCGACACAAACGTTTCGTCGCAACTCTTCATCGTAGGACTGATTGACGTATCGCTTCGTGAGCTTACACTTTCGGCCATCGATTTTTTGATTACTTTTGGCGCTATTAATATGGAATAAATAACATATGATATGATATATATTATGTATAATGTATTTAATGTTATTTAATGTATTTGATACCAATATAATGAATGTGAGGAAGCAATGGGTAATCGTTAGCGAGTTCTAGTCTTAACGCCACCAGTGATACTGACATTATTTGGATCACTCAATATTATTGTGATTAATGTCATCGAAATTGAAAAGTAATGCTTTCATCTATTATAGAAACGATACTATAATTAAATAATTAAATAGGAATTAATATTAAATACGATGTTATAAATGATTACATTTAACATAACATAACGTATAATCATATGATTGTATTGAGTCGTATCTAATATACTGTAACAGTACAATAACATACACACTATTATGATGTTGTAAACTGACAAACTTACGTCAGTATCTGATAGACGTATTTGAACCATTTATAGCGGCATTAAGCTCAACAGACTGACGCCAGTAGTGTCGCTAATAGCTTAGTCAGTGCATTGAGTATTAACAATGAGCAATACTCAATGTATTAACAAAGCTAAACTCGTCATAATGTCTAGCTTAGTACCATTATATGTGATTAGAAGTTGCGAACGAGAAAGTTTATTTGAAAATATAAGGGAAATTTTTTAATTATATTTTTATACATATAAAAATAGTGCTATAAATACCTTTAAAATTGAACAAAATAGCATTAAATATAGTATTTATTTTAATAAGAAATTTCATATAAATTAGACTAGTAAATCGTCAGATATCTTAAACCCGAACCCGACTACAACCCGACAAGTCTCAACCCGACCCGACCCGAACCCGACAGGCTTCAACCCGACCCGACCCGACCCGACCCGATGATCAAAATATTTTTATAATTCTACTAATTTTGCTAAAATTTTCTAAAAAATATAAAAGATAGTAAAACTTACTTAAAAATAGAAATAATATTTATAAATTAAGTATTATTTAACTTATATAAAATGTCATATTTCAAAATTTTTGCAAATTTTAAAAGTTTCATGCAATAAATCGATGTTTTATAGGTTTGTCGGGTTTTCTTCCAATTTTTTCAAAACCCGACCCGAACCCGACATTTCGGGTACCCGTTTACTAGTCTAATATAAATCAAATAATAATTAAAATTGTTAAATATACAATTTTCGTTGCTAATTATTAGAGCGTCAAAAAATAGCACTTATGGTATCTGAAAATAGCGCTATAAATAGCATTAATAAATGGCCAAAATGGCACTTAAAATAGCATTTATAATTTTTAAAAATTACTTAAATTTTCTATAATAATCATTTTTCTACATATTAAAATTTTTCTGAATCTACTTTTTATTAAGAAATTTTAAAAATTTTTAAAATTCCGCCTTTCGATAATAATGGAAAATATATTAGGGAGAGGAGTAATAAAAACTCATCAGATTTAATTGACAATTTAATATTTTTCAGCCAAAATAGCATTAAATTGCAAAAATAGCATTTTACTTAATTTGTACACAAATAAATTTATATGTCTCTAACTTATGAAATAAAAAAGTAGCAAATGCTATGATTTTGACGCTCTACTAATTATATTGCATTGTTAATAAAAATTGACATTTAAAAATAAGAATAGATGGACAAAATTAATAATAAAGTGGGAGTGTTTTAAAATGTAAAATATTTTATTTTATATTGTAAAACGTATTGGTAAACCATTGTCTTAAATAATGCAACATAGAGTTGATGGACGCAATAGCGATCTCTTATTCAAATAAGAAATTTTATAAGTAAAATGTTTTTATAACTAAATTTCCATATGACTTTAAGTCATAATTTATGTTTTTTGTTACATATTATTTATAACTTGTATTTTTGTATAAAAGTTGTAAATAAATAATTAGAGTTTTTATACGAGTGAATAATAAATTGTTTTGTACACTAAAATACGTGTCAATATTTATTTAATTAATTAATAGTTAATTTGTGACCTGAGTTCGATGAGAAGTTTGTTACAAATAAAAGTGAGACTCGATTTCGATCAAACAAAAATTTATTTTTGAGACAAAAAAAATGCGGCACAAAATTGAATTGAAACAATCGTAATGAGTGTGTGAGAGAGAAAGAGGAAGAGTGAGAGAGTGTGACCCCTTTTATAGGGAGTCAAATGAGAGGGAAAAAATTTTGATGCGATTGATGAGGAGTGTCCTCTATTTGCACAAATTTATTTAATTGATCCAAGTTTAACTACAACTGCTAAAAGCAGTGATAATCAAGTAAACAAACATCAATTCAGTAAAGGAAAGTAAATAAATTTAATAATCAGTTAAACAGTATTTCAGTGGTTAATGATCACAGCTGATCTGTAACTCAGTGTTAAATGTAACGATCAGTAACTGTAACTTCCAAAGTCTGTAACTGTACAGAAACCGATAAGCTCATCAACTCTGGTAATCCATTTAATTCTAAAGGTCCCATAGTTTCTGAGTGATACTACACCCTTGATGTGATACGAATAAATTCTTCGCACATCACCCGTACTCGATTCTTTCAGAGTTACGATTTATACATTTTGTTGTCTTAAAAAATGCTGTATAGCTTTCCCTTAGCGCTAAGGGAAAGTTATATTATTTTAAAATTAGTATTTTAAAAGTTTTGCTAATGATTTAACATCTTTTGGAAGTGATTCAGTTATCTTCCAATTCATAACAAATTTTTCAATATACATCAAAAGATTTTGAATAGGTCTATCATAATCTAAATTGAACGCAAAAAATGATATAAAGATATAAGAGACGTTGTGCGCAATCTTGAAATTCAAGCGTATGAACTTTACTGAATGCAAGCGTGCATTCATTGCAAGTTTGGACGCAATAGTGAGCGGTTGAGTATAAGAGTTACTCCCGCAGAGTATTCGTGGTTTGGTTGTGTGAATGAACTGTTGAGCAAAAGAGTTGCTCCCGTTTTGTGAATTATTATTATTAAAATTAGCTTTAATATTTTGTAGCGACCCAAAAGTCACACCTCTTATTCTGCGCTGACTAATCATCACATTGACATATAGTTAATATTCCGTTAACGTTTTGCTTATGCTTATTACTGTTTTTCTATTAATACTCACATACGTTCATAGTATATACAACACTCGTACTTATTATGTTACTATTACTCTCATAGTTTATATTCGTAAATAATGCGTATTCACATAATAATTAATGCTTATTCATATATCACATTATTCGCATAATAGCACATATAAAAGCCACGTTTGGCTTAACACAAATCACTCTTCGATTAACTCTCTTATTGTAAGCAACTCATGTAACAGTCTCTTGTAATCCTTATATTGTGATAATTAAAGCATAATATTGGTATTGTTTAAAACGTGTTTCGGTGTTAATTAAAGCTCATATATAAATTATTAAGCGGTGCTGTTCCAGCGTCGCTTCAAATTTTCTCACCATTTGTTAATAATGTTAGTTATAATTAATTAATATTATTAATTTATTCAAAACAATTACCAAATGTGTACTTACCTTCGCTGATCTGTGTTTCCATTGTTTGGACGTCTAGTGAAGTGATTAATAAAACCATTGTTAAAAGTATGTTATATTTTTGTACGAATAATACTTAGCGATTATACACACACTTAACGAGAAGTAAATTTAATAAATATTGGAGTATTTAAACCCCAATTTTTGACTTATAAATGTATTCAAAAATTACAATTCCGCAATGCTTTATGTTATGCTTTCGCGCGCGCAATAAGTCAAAAATTAATATTAGGAATCTAAATATCGAGTATATTATAGGATTTCTATTACTAAATGTTTTTATATCTGATTATCTGATTTTCAGGTTAACCATCGGTTCGGTCCAGTATATATGAATTAGTCTTGTTTCGGTTCGGTTCGGATTAATATCTTTGTTTTGTCGGTTGGTCTCGGGTTCCAATTTTACTACCCGGTGAGCATCTTTACTCTAAGTCTCAGAGTCTGAGGCATTTCAGTGAATGACTCCCATAGAATAAAATTTTCATTCACTACTGCCAGACTTCTTCAACAGTTTTTTGTATGAGATATAACCATAGTTACACAAGGGGGTGCTTGCCCAGTGTTGACCCCCCTAGAAATTTCGAAAAGTTGACCCCCACGCAAAAATTGGAAAAATTTTGGACGATAAAAATTTTAAATTTTGGTCAAAATTTCAATAAATTATCGTTTAAAACCGTCGAGTTTTTCGAGGGGGCGTGGTTTGGCCTTTGTCTTAGAAAAAAATTTGAAAAAATTTTTTTTGAAAAAAATCTAGGATCGAAGGCCAAAAAAATTGTCGTTCAAATCCGTTGAGTTTACCCCCCCTTGAAAATTGATATTTTCTAGATCTTGACACCCCATAGAGCATTCGACCGAAGTGTAACTATGGATATAACTGTTATATTTCATTAATATTACCGGTACATTATTAACGAAACGTTACTATTTAAGTGAAAGTTGTTTCATTTACATATTGCATATTGATTTGGATCAGTAATTATAGTTTGAATATTAAATAAATAATAGAATGGTTGGAGTAAATGGCAATAACGATGAGTGGAGAAATCAAATACTCAGACAAAATATTAGGACAAAAATGTATGTTAATTCTAATTTATTTAATCAATAGAAATAATAATGAAAAAAGTTTAGATAACGTTAGGTTAGCTTTCCATATGGAGCTTACAATAATTAAATAGAAACTGATTGTGGTTTGAATTTGATGTTAATGTTATCATATATTGATGTGTTTTGTAATCTTATATAACAGCGAAGAATTGATTCGTTTGTATGGCAATCCCACACCGAAAACAGTGGAGGAAATGGAAAACCATATCTATTTGAAATCGCAAACTAAAGTATAGAAACTTATTCATTATATACCTTACCATAATTATATTTTATTTATTTGTTTTACTTTGATTTAAAGGAGGAATATTTAAGTCTTGCGGCCAGACTTATATTGCACTTGAAAGAAATGAATGGCGTTGTTTAGCGTTATATCAATGCTATTATCTCGTGAGTTATGTGTTTGTCTGAGTTTACCCAAACGCTGATACTACTTATATTGTTTGTTTTATTATTGGATTTGAGTTTGTCAGTCACTCTGTCAGTGTTTCTGAATTTCTCTTCGTGTGTACCTTCTTTATATTAATATAGGGATTGTTGTCGGATTGGAAGCTTTTCTATAAACATTTTTGTTGCAAACAATCGCTTTATAAATTATAATAGTGTTTCACAAATATTAAAAATAATTATTTATAGCGTAGAAGAAAAGGAGTGAGCGATAGTACAGCGCAACATAAGACGAAACTCAAAATTATTATTCATTAATATTAACGTTAATAAATACTTTAATTTTCGCATCTAAACATGTTTTTCCTATTTTAGCAAAAATATTCCGTTCCGTATTTGGTACTCTTTTGATAAATACTTTTTGAGTTACAAAATTCACATCTGTTTACTCACATCTGTACGCGTAACTGTCACTAACAAAAGCGCTTTAAAATTTATGGCTTGTTTGGAAGAGTATTATTCTGTGGCGTTATATACACCATAATAATTATAAATTTATAATAATTACACTTTAATGTCTTAAATTTATTCAAAAATGTCAATACCATATGTTATATGTTACAGTTATTATTATATTATGATCGAAACAAACAGAAACAATACAATTTAATAAACTTCAATAAATTTAATTGTCAGATAATGATAAATTTACATTGTCTTTACATAACGGACTCTCAATTGATTCCAAATCCGATTTTAAAATATTAGGAGACGGTCCGCGTTCGTCAGCCGATACAGTGTCTGCCGATGAACTCGAATCGTTTTTATCATCCTTTTGAAAATCTACTTTTAAATCATCGTACGGTAACATTAATTTGGAAACTGATGAGTCCTTTACTGCCGCTTTCTTCACAAATTCCATTATATCTGATGAGCTCATTTGCCCCTTCTATTCAAACAATAAAATTAACGTTAAATATAATATACCAGTTTATTATACATTCATAGTTTGATTGAATGTTGACTTACTTTAACACTATTTATGAGTCCAGTTATCGTTTCATTCGAAGCGTCGATTTCAATCACTTCTCCCTCAGAAAAATCGGAAACATTTATTTCTTGGTAAGTGTTTGGCATCATTGGTTGAAATCGTTTGGCAATTATTTTTGGAGATTCAGAAATGCCAGCAGTGATGGTCGATGTGTGCGACTGATTCTGATTCAATGCTTGCTTTTCGATACCAATCGAAGATTTAATATCAACTAAACCTCCGATATTCGATTCGCTTTCTTTCCCGAATGATATCAAATGTTTTTTTGTTGAAAATGTTTGTGCTCTCGATTGTGATTTAATGGTAGCTTTCGATAACGTAACGGCTGAAGACGCTAATGGTATAGCTTTGGCGGTTTGAATAATTTGTTTTGGTTGCATTATAATCAGATTTGGTGTTTGAACTTTTTGAACGGTCTTCACAGTTCCACCGCTTTGTTGATATATAAACGTTTGCCCACTGCTCGTCAATGTCGAAGAATTTGCGGATGGAATCGATATTGTCTTGACTGACGCTTGAGATAATGGTACGGTTACTGGTTTTTGATTAACAGGAAACACCACAACCTGTTGCTGACCACCAGTTTTAGTGAAAACCTTCGTTCCCTGTTGTAAATGAAATGGTAATGTACTCATTGTTTGCGCCACAGCTATATTTGACTGCGTGGTAACCGTTGGTGTTTTCATTAATGGATTCGATTTAATTTGTTTCTGCGATCCCGAAACGCCAATTAGTCCAACAATGGACGTATTTATCGCTGTTGACGGTCGTGACGCTCGCATTGACGACGATTTCGAGCTCGGAATGTGAGTTATCGGTCGCTGTTGCGCTATCGTGTGTCGGATTAACGGATACGTCGCTATATTTTTTGAAGACGTTATAATATTAGCGGTTGTTGTTGGCGTTGAAGACACAAATATAACTCTTGCGCCGCTTTGACCGACTGGTGGACTCGTTATCGTCGAACCAATTGTGTACGTGTTGTTTGCGTTCAATGCGGATGTGGTTATGATATTCTTCGGTGTCGAACATATTCCCGTTTGAGAGATCAGTCTCTGATTTGGCGACAGATTTGTTGGATTTTGAATAACCATTTGGCTGTGAATTGAATTCGATTTGATTGGAACTATTGTCGGCTGTCCTTGAATTGATAATTGAGTTTGACTGTCAACGCGTCTTCGCTTCGAATTCGACTGATAGTTATCCTCAATATTAGGCTCAACTAATTTCATACCAGTAGACGATGGACTCGGAAGCGAACTATTCTTCGTTATCTGATTGTTTGCGGCCATATTCGCGATACCAGTGAACGCTGTTTGCGGCACAAGACGTGGAAGCAATGGAATCAGTCGTCGACCCTCTATCGACCATTCGGTGGATGTGTTCGGACCGGAGATGTGATACGCAATCGTATTGAGTCGCTCGTCATTCACCGCTCGACGAACTTCTGCGCGATGTCTCTCAAGTGATATGCTGTCCACAATTGTTAACACAATAATTGTATTATTCACGCATTTGTACGCAATCATAGGAATATTGAGACAAACCTCAAATGCGAGCATAAATCCTGAAGTATTTTCTTTTTGTCTTTATTGAGATCTCCCTGAGCTCTCAATGCGGTGACAATCGACGCATACGCTTCCAACTCTATTATGAGATGATTGAAATACATTCAACACATTAACGTTATATCATATCATTAAATTCAAATATTATACCAAATTTTCGAAGCATTCGTTTGCAGTCATCTCTGCTGTAATCCAAAATCATTGGCCACATATTCGAGTTAATTAAATCGATTTATTCGAACATAACATTATTAGATAATATCATTGATAATTGAAATCATTTTTCGAAACAAATTTCGATTTTCAGTCAAATATATTTCGAACATTTAATACTTTTTATTTACGTATACGTAAACCAATTCTATTAATAATATGTATATAATGGTACCATAATTGTTAAAATATGTATAAATCGCGTTCATTAACGAATGCGTACATTATTTATAAACAAAGTATTATTTGTATAAAAGATAAATAAGTTACATAACTGTAAAACTTTGATAAAACAATATTTAAATGATTAAATCATAAAACAAATCATTGAAATGAATGGGCATTTGTCGCGCGTGTTATCGTATTATCGGTTTGGGATTATTTCAATTAATAGATTAAACAACATTGAAATAACGTTAGACTATAAGCATGACAAATGCCTAATCAGTAAAAACACAATAAAATTGATTTGTAATTGATTTTTAATTGTTTGGTAATTTATAGACGCAGTGTTAGCCGTGTGATCAGTGTTGCATTAAATCACCGCAATCTTAAACCATTAACAGCTTTAAACATAATACAGTTCACTACAATTACTGGTAAATCATGTTAATTACGAATTAAACAATTATATGCTTAGTATTAGTGATTATAATAATTTAAGTGAAAGCTATTGTGTTTAAATATCTATTTTTTAAGTTTATAATCTAAAGTCTATTCAAATGCAAGTGTATTTTCATTTAAAAATACAATACTTGTTATTAGAAACTATTCCTAATTTTGGCAAATTTAAATATTCCACTCTAAACTGACGGAATTCTGTGAATAATTCAATCAAAACCATAATATTTTAATTCAATGAAATTCCTCAGTTATATTAAACCAACATTCAATTTGTTGGATGTGTACATCTTTTTTTGTCTTGAAAGTCTGATGGTTTGGATATCGTCAGCGGACCCGTGGGGTCTGACGGTGTTGGTTGGATCGGATAATGTGTGTGGTTGGGTAGGGTAGGGTCGAGCTCGTGTAGGGATGGCTGGAGTTGCTTGGGTGCAGTCGGGTGGATAGAGTAGGATACTTTCGGTTAGGTACGAATGGGATATGGTGTGGTGTGGTGTAGGGAAAAGTAGTCGACTAGGGTAAAGTTGTGTGGGTTGGGTTGGGAAGATTGGTAGGGTTAAGATGGTGTCTCCTTAGTTTTTTAATTTAAAAGTGTTTTGGTTTTATTTAAATTCAATATTATATTTGTACCGCCTAAGGCGGGCTTAAGCCATAGTATTTATATAAGAGATTAAAGCTTCTTAGTGAGTTTAAAGCTTCTTAATTTTTCAGTTATTTCGAGATAATTTGCTTCTAAGAAATTTTTTTTAATATTCTAATAATAATTGGATGTGTAAAATATTTTCTCGTTTTATTTTTATGCGATTTCTTTGCTATTAATTATGAATTTTTTAAAAACTTAATCGTTAGTTTTGGCAAAAATTATTAAATTTATCAAATATATATTTTATATTCAATTAATACGACTTTTTTTTATAAATTATATCCAATTTGTAAAATTATTTATTGGAAATTTTATCGCTTTTTAGATTTATCGCTAATTTCTAGCTCGTTATTTCCTTTATTATAGTTTTTTACATTAATTTCCCCTCCAATAATAACTTAACAACGTTGGTGTTTGGTGTGTTAGTTATTGAAGGTTATTTACTTAAAACTTTAAAATATTATGAAAAATTTTCTACACTATATATAATAAACTTTTCAAACTAATTTAATATTGAAATATTTTGTATGATTATAATTAATAAGGTATTAATATGGATCAAAATGATAACGAAAAATCTATTAGTCCCACAAAACTCGATGAACTGACGAAAAAGTTAACGCCATTGCAATACGATGTTACTCAGAATAAATTTACTGAATTGTATGATTGAATTAACAACATATTAAACTTATTTAATTGTGCATAATTTTTAAGACCATTCTCTGGTGAATACGTTAACCTTAAAGATAACGGAATGTACTGTTGTGTAGTATGCGATGAACCACTTTTCTCTTCACAATGCAAATACAATTCTGGCTGTGGTTGGCCTTCTTTTTTTGATGCCATTAATACCGATAAAATACAAACCAATATTGATCTGTCGAATGGTATTATCATTTCTTTTAAAAACATATCATTTAACATTGTATTTAATTTTATTACTTCATATTCAATTGTATTACTTAATTGTAGACATGGAGAGAACCGAAATTTGCTGCAAAAAATGCGGCGCACATTTGGGTCATATATTCAGGTTAATATCAATTTAATTGTTTGATATGTTTAAACAATTTTAATATAATGATGTGCAGCGATGGACCAAAACCAACTGGAAATCGATATTGCGTTAATTCAGCGTCTCTTAAATTTGATCCGAAAAATGACGCGAAAAAATAATATTCTGATGAAACTCAAATTTTTATTATTAATACATGATTTTCCTCAGATAAATGGTTAGCTTAATATAAAATGTTATGCAATTTAAATTAATTTAATTAATACCAGTTTATTTAGAATAAAAATCCTATAATTTAATTGACAACTTTTATACAAAAATCTGTATATGTTAATCGAAATGTGGGACAAAAAATTGTTAATCAAGAAAAGCTGTTTTTAAACTGGTTATGATTGTTTAAATGTTATCATAATAAAGATATTTTTTCAAAAATGATGTTTCAATAAAAAATCTTATTTGAATTGTAAGCACACGATTACGCCACTTACCAATCTCACCCAATTTTAAGTGATTTAAGCGCAGAAAAACAATCTTCAATCAAAATCATCTCATTGTTTATTCTAACGTTTATTTATTATGTTTAACAATAAGACTATTTTAAGATTTCGAATATGGAATGAAAACATCAAAATAAATAATTAAATAAAAACATGTTGAATTCGCTAATAAATCAAAGTTATTTAATAAAAACATTATTGTGTTGAGATTTGACACAAAACTTATTCCTTAATAACTTTCAAGTCTCGAATAAGACAAACATAAAGGCTCAATAAATTTAAAGTCTGATGAAGTCTTAAATGAATTATGGCAATACTGTCATAGAAAGAAAATTATTTAATTTAAAATTAGGTATACATTAATAGAAATGAAAAATCCTTAAAATACCATTCTATAAAGAAATAGCTGTATGTTTCCAAAAAACCAGTTTTACTCGTTGTTTGCTGTGAACGCAACATAAGCCGTGTTTCATTAATAGAACGCATCTTACAGTTGCGTAACTGTAGGCAGCAGTTAAGCAGTTTTATGCTGTTTATCTCATTGCTCTATTACTCCAGTCTTCAAGTTTGTCCTCATTTTTTCTATCTTCTATTTCAATTCGAGATTAATTGGCCATAGGGTCTATGACTTTGTAACTTTGTCTCTATTGATTCGTGTGTTGTTAACATTTTTAATGTTCGTTTTCATCATTTCATATTCATTTTGAAATTTTATCAATATTTAAATTGTTTAATGCATAGCAGTTTTTTTGCACAAAACTTTCCCAAAAGTTTTATTAATTATGTGTAACCGCGTAAATAAATATGTATTCATAGAAGTGACACATCTATGCATTTTGAACTAAAAATAGTGAAAATATTATCTGTTAAATGAAGCAAAAACTTCGAAATTAAGATTTAAATCAATTAAGTAAAGTTAATTCTCGAACTGTTTATACAGCAAACGTAATAAAAACACTTTTAATTATTATTAGAGTTCGTCACAATTTCGATTTCTATGATGGGTTTAATCAATTGTGCTTCAAAATCAAACATACGTTTAATAGTGTTCATAATAATTTGGGAAATTGTTACTATAAGTGGAGGTGATATTGATTATAGTGAAAAGTTTAATTTAATACTGGATCGTTTGAAAAGGGAATCCGACTTAAATCAAACAGATATCACTTCCATTATAAATCAAGAAACTAATATAACTAATAGTTTGAATGAAAAAAATACCTCAATTTCTTGGACTGACATCACTAATAATTTTAATAAATATCTACCAGAAGATGAAGTTATGGAAAAATGGAATTCAATGGAACAGAAACTGAAAACAGGTAACAATTAGATTGATATTTAAATGCAACAAAACTTTTATACTATACTTAAGAGAACTTTTTGATTAACTTGTAAGGCGTGCGATCGTTATTGCGAACAATCTTTCCTCGAATCGTTGCAATGTCTTCTGACGCCAAAGTTAGTGGTAATTGTTCGGCTGGTATTCTAAAATGGATCGTTAGTTTAAGACATCTTAAGAGTTGGGCTGTTAAGAGTAAGTCTATTAGAAAATTAATCGTTTTATTTTTTTAATGAACAGATTTCACTAAAAATTAATTTAATATATACCTTAATTGACTATAAAATAATACCGAGTAGAGCGTAAATTTGTTCAAATAATCAGGCCCCGCCCGAACCCGATTCTTGATTAAATTATAAAGCCCGGCCCGATTAAAATAATAAACATATTTTTAGTTAAATTTTATAGAATATCTTCAAAATTTGAACATAAATGCAATAGTATATTAACTTTAAATAAAGAATCAATTGTTTTTATTATAAGGAAAATGCAATACTTCTTTATTTTTAAATTTTGTTCAGATTAAATATGGATCATAGAAAAAAATAAAAATTTTTTTAAATATTAAAGCCCGACCCGGCCATGAATTTCTATTTTCAGGCCCGAACCCGGCCCAACTTATTTACATATGCCGGGGGCCCGCATGGGCTTGTTTGCAAGTCTAATACGAAGAGCTAATTCAAATTATTTTGAGTTATAAAACAGAATTTATTTGTTAATATTAATTTATAGAATAAAGCGCATATTTTTTTATAAAAGTTTAAATATTTTCAAATATTAAAGGAGTATTTTCTAAAATTTTCAATGCAAATGTGCATATTTTATAATTTAGAACATTTATACGATAAATATTTTAACTTCATGGGTCATGTCTTGTGATGAAAAGTAGAAATTTTTCCTCACAGCTATTGATAAAAGAATTGCTTTATTACTCTTATTTGTTTTTAAAACTGTTCATAATTTTATTTATCTTTTAAAGTGCTGTTATTCTAAATGCCATTTTTATATACTAATTTAGCCAATTAGCTGAATAAGAAAAAGGTTTAAATTTTATCCTTATCGGGATTTGAATTAAAAGAATAACATTTTTATCTAACCTTTTAAAATAAACTTGTCTTTTATATGCGCATATGTATGTGTATTCGCAATGGATTTAAACTTAATTTTGATTTTTATTTATTAATGAGAAAAATGAAAAAAAAATAATGAGAACTCTTCCACAGTTTTATTCTTTTCTTTAACATATTTTGTTATCGAAAAAAAATTATTTTTAATTTTTAGCTTTTAGTTTTACTTTAACAGGTAAATTAACTCATAAAGCAGATACAACCTGATAATTAGTGAATTTACGAGTTAGTGAGGACTAACTTCGTTTGAAAATTAATGTTTTATAAATAATTTGCGATTATTCCTTGATTTTTAAATCGGAAGAAAATCAAATTATTAATAGTTTTAAAAATCGTTCGGTGAAAATTTTGTTGAGCTTCCTTTCCTCAAATTAATTATTTTAATTATTTTATAAGTATTTTTATTTGTTTATGAATTTGACATTCGCGTCTTAATTTAAAACAAATGAATAATAAAAATTTTATTTGAATGGATCAGAAATCTTTTACCTTAACCTATATTATCGAGATTTTGAGATTGTGAGAGCGGTTAACTAAAAGCAAACTCTTTATGAATTTTTTGTTCTTTTGTTTGTATCTAAAAATTTAATTCATTTTATAAGTATTTTCAATAAATTGAAAAATTCCAAGAATCGTAACATATTTTAATATGACGTTTAAATAGGTAATTACAGTATTTGTTGGGAAATGTGATGATTGGGGTGAAATCGATAATCTGAACTATGCATTAACAAGTGTCACGCAAAGCTTATTTACGTTACGTTAGATAGTACTGTAATACATTCACTTTCTTTTTTGGTAAAAGTGATTATTAACTATGAAATGACATTTTTATATCCAATACACTGTAAATGAGATTATGAAATGCAGTTTATATTATCTTTTATTCTTCCTTAAAAGAATTCAATAATTTATTTAGCTTTTGTTTTATGAAAATCCTTATTTGTATAAATTTATTATTGGTATAAACTTTTATTATTCTTATATATATTTAAATTAAATAATCATATAATATTCTTTTTATATTATTTTAACTAAAGTTAAAATATATTCGAAAAAATACATGTCAAACTCAATTAAGCGTAAAAACCAATTTCACTTTTAAATCGCAACTACTCGTTAAGTGTTCATAAATAACTTAAAAACAAAACTTCCGTATTGTTATGTAAAGTATTGTTAATAATAGCTACTATCGATTAATTAAAATTGTTGATTTTTGCATAAAAATAAAGTTATTCACTTCAAATAATTATTTTTTAGAAATAATTTAAGGTGAATATAAATATGATTTTTGACAAAAGTGTGTTGAATCTGACAAGTTGTTCAAAAATGTACTTCAATTTTCCATTATATTTTAATCGAAAATTTCAAGGGAATTGCATTCAAGATCTAAGTTTTGATAATTTATTATTACTGTGTTTTAAGCGATAAACTTTAAGTTACAATATTGGAATGTTTTTATTACGTTAATTCTTTTACAATAAAATAAATATGATGTTTTTAATTTAATCCATTGCCAAATCTCAAAATCCTGTGTTGTCCTTTTAAATGAAAAATTAATATCTAATTTTTTATTTTCTTATTCTTATTAATTAATTCAAAGAATTATTTGTTCTAATAAAAGTTCCCGATTATTAAATATTTTCAATTTGTTTTATTATTCATAAATATCAGTTTTTTATTTGTTAAATTAATGAAATACAAATAAATACGTTTTAAAAAATTAAATACGATAATTTCGAAAATGACATAAAAAATAATAAAAATATTCTTAATTATTAATTATAAAAATGAAAATTAAAGTGTTGGACGCAACCGGGAAACCTCCGTCTGGTATTTTTGAAGGAGTGGTCACTATGTTTGGAAATTATGAAGAATGCATTAAAGTGCGAGTGTCTGAAGACGATGACAGTGAGTTGGATGAGGACGGAAATGAGGCGTTCAAAGAATTTTTTCGCGGACAGTTCTGTGTCGCAGAATTTAAGCCTTGGCTGCCAAAAAAGCCACCGTTTTATGGAATGAATTCTAAGATAAAAAGTTTATTAAGAGAATCTGATGATACTGTAAGCCAAAAAAAATTAAGTATTATTTTAGCTGATTTTTGTTTGTTTTCTAGGTTTATAATGATTTCGCTGATTTAGCTCTTTTCTTTCATTTCATTACATTCCGAATCGATTTATGTGTCCCATCAACATGTTCTCGCGAAGATATACAAAGAGTTGCAACACTAAGTATATGATTTTTTTAATAGATTTATTTTTTCAAGTGCCGATGCATTTTTTAATCATACGATGTTTTTAGCATCTTTACAGTCGCAGTAAATTAAAGTTCAGTTTTAAAGTTGACTGTAAAACCCCTCACAGCACTATTAAGTCATTATTAGTTTATTTTAAATATTTTGATAAATAGAAAACAAATATAGGTTAATATCAATTGTTAATTATATGGCAGGCGTGGATTCCATTCTAAATTTACCATTTATCTCAAATCAAAATATAGATATATATTAAGTAAATATTATTTTATTAAATATATCCATGTTTTATTTTTTTATAAAAAATATTATTTTCTTTAAAAAATTTTGCGCGATATAAATAATTTAATTTAATTAAATTAAGGCTTATTTGGCTTAACTTTAATTAGCATTACAAATATAAGATTATCCGTACTTGGAATGTATAGTTTAAGTAACAGTTTTTATAAAAAAATTTAAACAATAATAGCATGCTCTAATTACAAGTAAAATAATACCATAAATCTTATTTTAACTTTTATTAATATTGCTTAATGTTGATTATTGGGTAATAAAAAGTTATTATTGGTATTTAATAAGCTTTAGGTGATTATTATTCTAAAAAACTACATTTTATGATTTCTATATTTACAATCAGTAAACTAATTAAATAAATATATTATTTAATATTTTAAGTTAAAAAGCATGTTTAGACAATAAAATTAGATTGTTAAGTCTAAACTCTAGAATTGCATTTCAAACATAAGCTCTACCGAAGTACTGAAGTATGTGTTCAACAGAATTGTCTTACTAGTTTGGCTCATATCTGTATAAAAAATTTTATCTCTAAAATTACTTAAGAATGGTTATTAAACTAAATTTATTATTCTATCGAAACCTTTAAAATGAACTTAAAATAAAAAATAAAACAATAAGTAATATCATATAATAACGCGAGGAAATATCAAACTCTAAAATTGAACAGTAATCAGTAATCTTTGATTTGAAAATTTGAAAACAGTAATCTCTATAAACAAAATAAATTTTATTTCAGTGGCAAAAGGAATTGAATTTCGAGCCCGAGTGATGAGGTGTGAAGTGGCATCCGATGACACGCGATTAAATGCTTACCAAATCAGTTCAATGTATGCTTTTATCGATAAATTGATTTCATTCTAAATTTATTTTAATATATATATTTTAGAATATTCCTATCAATAATATTTATTGTGGTAATTTCTTCCACATCGATAATGTTGGTAAAAAAGTATGCCAAACCGCAGCATAATTTATTCCGATTACCAATTTTTGGCGCGCTATCACTTATAAACTCGTGGAAAGAACTGTTTTCCTCGTATAATAACTTTAGTGGCCTTAAACCGGTGTCATTATATGGGATGAGAACTATAATCACGATATGGATCATAATAGTTCATACTATGGTTGTCGTCGATTTTCAATACTTTCGTAAAATATTCATATCTTTAATATTAATATTGGAAAATGATTTACATGAATACAATGTTTAATAAAATAATTTAATGTTAAGGTGAGATGCAGACTATAAAATCACTGGCTCTGAAGTGGCCGATGCAGATATTCACGAATAGCTTAATTCAATTTGAATCATTGATTATTATATCCGCATTTTCATTATCGTATTATACGGTTGGAAAAACTCCGAAACAAACGATTTCTTTTTTTGTTAAAAAATATCTCAGGTATTATAATACATAAGATATTTGTGGTCATCATTGAATACGAATAATATGCGTTTAGGTTAACACCAATGATCATATTGATCGCACTTTTGTTCATACTTCTGCCATTAATACTTCCGAGAGGTCCGCTTACTGCAGATTTTATTTCATATCAGTCACAAACCTGTCAAAGCTATGCATTCAAGAATTTGCTTTATATACAGAATTTTTTCACTGTCGACACTATTGTATGATATAAATAGTATTAACTGATATAATATATCAAATCATATTATAGAAAATCATTTATTGCAGTGTTCGCCACATACGTGGATATTTTGCGTGGAAATGCAATTATCGATCGTATTTATTCCAGTTATCATTTTTTATAATTCGCTCAAAGACGAAAGAGCAAGAAAATTATTTTGGATTTCATTTATTTTTTTCATATTTATTGGATTTATTATCAATGCAACCATAGTGTACATCAACCAATTTCCTCCAAACCTATTTTGGACGTTACCAGACCCTGAGTATGACCCGAGTTTTTAATTTAGTTTGAATTTTAATTTAAATTTTAATTTGTTAAACTAATAACTAGTATTTATGACAGTAATATTCTCGTTAAAAATCTATGTAACTTTTAATTTAGTTTCTACGGTTTAATTACACTGAATTTTCCATCAGATTTACATAAATAATTAAGAAGATAATACCAAACTTTTAGTAAAATTTTAATATAAAAATTTAGATATAATACACGAAATTAATTTATAAAACTTTATCCATAATACTTATTTTTCTATTTTAAGGCAAAGAAATGAATATTTTTATTTATATTATTACAAACCATGGACTCATTTGTCAGTTTACGCAATTGGTTTTTACGCCGGAGTATTGCGAAGATGCACTAAAAGTAAATTGAAAGGACCTTACGGTAAATCAGTAAGTACTCAAACATGCATTTAGAATTAGTAATAAGCTTAGTATTAAATGTTAGGTCACATCGTCCACGGGATGGTTTCTAAGTATTGTTACGATATTAGCTTTGATCTATGGATGCCATGATTGGGTTATCAATGATTTGCCTGATGTTAGTGTCCAAATGTTTGTCCAATAGCTTATACCTATTGTAATGTACATGTATTTGCTTCACTTGATAGGCATTCACTTCAGCAATATATGATGGAATGCAGAAAATATTTTGGTCGTTAGCTAATTGTTGGATACTTTTTACGATCACAACGTACTCTAAAGATAGAAAATCAATTATAGAGCGATTCTTTAGTCATAACATTTTTATTTTTATCGGTCGTTTAACATTACTCGCATACTTAATGCATCCAATCGTGCAATTGTTCCTATTATCCACTCAACAACAACACCTTTATTCCAGCAATGTTTTAATGGTATTATTTACCAAATTTGTTTCGCAACTTTTAAAAAATGTCATATACTAAGACTTATATATGTATTTTTAGGCGTATATAATACTTGGAAACATAATATTTACGTATTTAATATCATTCATACTGTCGTGGATATTAGAGCTACCAGTTTCGTCATTATTTAGTTCGCGTATTGTACATACGAATCACAACAGCTGTAATCAACAAAGCGATCAAAATTCGATTAACAAATCCCAAACAACTATTTCACACATTCCGTCGTTAAGTTCGAATGAACTCGAAATGGACCGAACAAACAACATTATTAGACTTTAATTTTATATAATTGACTTACGATTTTCGTTAAATTATTTAAAAATTATAGAAATCTTTTCATTCATCGCTGTAATTATATATTCTAATCACATTTACATAACCATTTAATAATTAAATTTTTTAAGATTTATTCTGTTATTAAAATCGAAAACTTTACGTTTATTTATTATCACTAAAAAACTTAAGATCATTAATAATTAAGTATTATAAAAATTAGGGTTAGACCTAAATTTCTCATATCTATCCAGTGACCAGTTTTAATAAAAATTGATAATATTAAGAATTAATTGTTATAATTACTATATAATTTTTTAAAATTTTATCATCAAAAAATTAAAAATACATTCAGCAATTTATACTCAAATAAAATGTTAAATTCGATATAAATTGCAAACTTAAATAGATATTATTTGCGTAATAAATATTAGTAATATCAAACTAAGGATTAAATTATAGGT
The DNA here is from genome assembly GCA_034698025.1 of Phthiracarus crinitus. Lineage (NCBI taxonomy): Eukaryota > Metazoa > Arthropoda > Arachnida > Sarcoptiformes > Phthiracaridae > Phthiracarus > Phthiracarus crinitus. The sequence continues at coordinate 26,587 of JAQGAW010000584.1, forward strand.
TATAAAGGATTTATACATAATAAATATTTTTATAAAGGTCTATTGGGTTTTCCATCAGTTCGCTTGCTATGCTTAAACCCTCGGGTTTGGTTAAAATCATAGTTACCCAGACTCGAAAGCTCTAGGGGGGGATCAGATCCAGAAAATCTCAATTTTTAGGGGGGGGGGTCGAAACTCATCGGATTTCAACGACAATTTTTTTGGCCTTCGGACCAAAATTTTTTTCAAAAATTTATTTTTTCTAAATTTTGTTTTCGACAAAAGCCTAAACCACGCCCCCAAGCAAAACTCGAAGGATTTAAACGATAAATTTTTGGAATTTCAGCCAAAATTTAAAGGGGTCACAAAAACTCATCGGTTTTGATGGACAATTTTTTTACATTTGACAAAAAATTTTTCAAAATTTTCAAATTTTTCT
>JAQGAW010000585.1:0-27003 GCA_034698025.1 Phthiracarus crinitus
CAGACGGACGGACGGACAGACAGACGGACAGACATTGCAAATCCAATAGCTCCTTTAGTTAAAGTGAGCTAAAAATATTTTACCCTTTGGTTATAGCGCTAAAACATTTGATGCCCGAGTAATATAATATAAATAATTTTGTAACAAAAAATGGAATTTGATTAGAATAAAATTCGATTTAAATGTTAGCATCGATTAAAAATATATACAACACTAATTGCTAAGTTTTAAGTTTTAAAACTTTATTTTAATACAACTTTTTTGTACACACTTTTTTGTATTAAAATAAAGTTTTAAAACTTAAAATTGGCTCAAACAACAAAACTAAAATTTTTTCAATACTAATTGCTAACATATTGTGGAAAAAGTTTTGTCGGACAGATTGCCTTATTAAATGCCTAAATCAACATTTGCATACAACACATCAACTTTTATTAATTAAATGCTATCGAAAACATCATAAGTTATTTATAATTAGATTTTAGTCGCTCTCTTTCGGTTCACTATTTATTTTTTGAAATTTTGTGATTATAAAATAAAAAGTTAAAATTCAGTCGTCAGAATAAAAGGAATATTCAAAAGAAAAAATATAAAGAAAAAGTTTATTTATAATGGCTTTTGCCACTTAAAAACTATCATGTTTTTTTGAATTTCTCCTCATCCTTCCAAATCCCTTTATTAAATTAAGAAATCGCCAAAAACTTATATACGGTAATGTGTATGATCTCTTATATAATGCTTACAGTATTCTGTTTCACTCTATTAGAACGTGTTATTCAATCAATAGGTAGAAACAGCGTTACGTAATAAAATTGCAAAAAACATTAATAGCATTGTTTCGCAAACTTCGGATCAAGTATGAGTTTGGTGAGGGGATATTACGTAACATATATATATGTAGGTTTGACGCAAAGCATATCTAGCGATGTTTGGCTACGAGACTGACGCGATTGTTTTGGTTATGCTAAGCCCTTCACCAAACTTCTGCTTGCTTCGAATTAGACTAGTAAATCGTTAAATTTTTTGGCCCAACACAAACCGAGTCATATATTTTTATACTTCTACTAATTTTGCTTAATTTTCTAAAATTTATAAAAAACAATAAAACTTACTCAAAAATAGAAATTAGTATTAAAATAATAAAGTATTAATAAGTCACATAAACGTCCTTTTTTAACTGTTGCAAAAATTTTAATTTTTTTTATGTAACTCTGTTTAGGTTTTTCAGGTTTTCTTCTAAAAATTTTAAAACCAGAGTACAACAGATTTGAGCTCGAACCCAACCAAACAAACTAGTAAGGCAACTTTTGACCTGAACCCAACATTTAGAGTATCCGTTTACTAGTCTACTTCGAATTAGACTTGTAATCGGATACCAAAAATGTCGGGTTGGGTTCGGTCGGGTACCCGATAAATTTGTCAGATCAGTTCGGGTTGAAAGCTGTCGGGTTCGGGTCGGGCCGGGTTTTATTATTTTTAGTGATAACCCGACTTTCCTTGAAGGATTTTTAAAAGACAATCAATTTTCTTAATTAAAACTTAATTAATAAACTAAATTATAATGACAAGCTGCAATACATCTCCAGTTTTTCGTTATAAATATATAAAATTTTATTAAAATTTGCATTTTAAACTATAAAATTGATTTCAGATGTCGGGTTCGGCTCGGTTGTCCGACAAAAATGGGTCGGGTTCGATTATAATCATGACGGGTTCGGGTTCGGGTTCGGGTTCGGGTTCGGTTCGGTTCGGTTCGGTTCGGTTCGGGTTCTGAGAATTCAATTGATTTACTAGTCTACTTCTAATATTAAAGAAAGTAATGTCACAAATATAGTCGAAAAGTGGAATCGTTGTTGAATTACATTTTTGTCTCATATATTTAAATTATTTGTAAGAAATTTAAAAGCATGTCATGTAATTTAATTTATATACAAAATAGACGTATTAAAATCGAAATTTTAATAATCGATTTCGTGAAACTTGTCAGAACTCAAAATTACATTTGAATTAACATTAATTAAGAATTAGACTTATTATTAACACATGTAAGTATTCATATTTTCTTACTGAAGTGTATAAAATTAATTAGTGAATACAGTGTATGAGATTACAAATATTTAGCAATAGATTTACATCGATCCCTCAAAACCAATAAAACTTGCACATTAGTTCTAATTCTTAAAAGCAATAATTCTTTGCTCCTAAATATTTAAAGAATGCCTTAACAACTATTTTGAGGAACATTTTAATTTATAATAATCCAGTTATAATGTAAGCAAACATTTTATTAATTATTTATTATTTATTTATGGTTAATCATTTTAAAAGTAGATAATAAATAATTTACTGATAATCAAATGAAATTCATTCTCATTATTAAAATAAACAAACTTGAATTTCTCGATCTTTATAAATAAGAGTTTAATGTGTTAAATTGAAAAAAACTTACATAACTATTTATGTTTAGGTAAGGGACATATAATGGAAGGATATAAGTAAGATACTGATTGAAAAAGTTTACTATACAAATAAAATAGACTTATTCTGTTTTTTTGCATCAAAGTTATGCATAGAATGGAATTGCATCGTATTGATTGTGTTTTGTGGTTATGTTTCTGAAATAATGCATTTCTGTAACCTTAGAAACTTTATGAGGAAAAATATTTACAATAACAATTAATATAACAATAGATTTATCTATAATAAAATAATAGTTGTTTACAAATACATTGAAATTTAAAGTTATAAAAAATGATGGAAAGGGTAATGTTAGCTCCGAGCGATGACGAAGATATTTATTCTGGTTATAATGAATTTCATCCAACATTGGATACAAGGGTTTGTATAAAGTAATTGATTAACAAAAGTTTGAAACTGAATATTTGATAAATGATTGAAGGATTTGCAAAGAGACGAAAGTTTTCAACAGGCAGTATTGAAAAGTAGTTATGGAAGACGTGCTACAAATACTGGCTTTAAAACTTCGGAATTATCGAGACAGGGAACTGTTGGTTATCGTAGGAATTCTTTAACCACTTCATCGAAGCGTCAAAATACGATCACTAATTCATTTCAAGCGCCATCAACAGCGAGACCAGTCACTGCTGTTAGAGGTGCTGGATATACGTCACATGGAAATCGAAATCAGACAATGTTTGATCCCTTAAATCAAGCGAAATCTGTCGGTTCGTCATTAGTAGTGAAAGACGAGACAACGCCAGAAGCAAAATTGAAACAATTGGAAAAGAAAATTCATGATTTACTAGAAGATAGCATTTTAATGGCTCACAGGAAAGAATTCAGTTTATCTTTAGAGAAAGCAAAAGAATCGGTTTCGAAAGAGCGATCATTTAATAGAATGAGAGAACAGTCTGGTTTGACAGAAACCGTACCACCAAATACTGAGCTCACATTCTCTGTTATCTTTAATTTAGCGATTCAGTACACTAATAATGACATGTTTTTAGATGCTATCAATACTTACCAATCAATTATCAAGAATAGGATTTTTACAAACACAGGTTCAAAAGTTTTATATTATATATATTTTATATGTTACAGTATTATGGAATTCAAAGTAATGTTGAAAAATATATTATAGCACGACTAAAATTAAATATTGGATTCATTTATTACAAACAAGGAAATTATCCAAAAGCAATCAAGTTTTTTCGTATGGCTTTGGACCAAATTCCTAATGTTAACAAAGAGCTACGGTATTATTAGTTAACTTATAAACCTTGTGGTGTTTTAGTGAACATTGAATGTAAACTTTTTTCTTATATTTAGCCTAAAAATAATGCATAACATTGGGTTATCTTTTGTAAAACTAAATCAATACGCGGATGCCATCACTTCATTCGAATATATTATGTCCGAAAAAATCGACACAATAACTGCATTGCATTTAATTGTTTGCAATTACGCGTTGGGAGACAAAGAAAAAATGAAGCGATGGTTTAATAAACTTTTAGAAGTTAAAAATGAGAATTTGTTTGAGGATAAGGACGCGTTAGAGGATATGGACGATCCAGCGATTATGATGTCATTGGATGCTATGAAGAGCGATCAGTTAGGAATGTATGAAAAAGAGCGTAAACGAGATTACGAATGGTGTGTATTGACTGGCGCTAAGTTAATATCACCAGTGATTGGCGACACGTTTAGCACAGGATACGACTGGTGTGTCGAACAGATTCGAAATTCCAGTTATACTCAAATGGCAAATGATCTTGAAATTAATAAAGCGGTTAAACATTTGAGAAAAAGAGAGTATAACGAAGCAATCGCGACACTCAAGTCATTCGAGAAGAAGGACAGCAATGCTGCGAGCACTGCGGCCACTAATTTATCTTTTCTATATATACTGCAAAATGATTTATCTTTGGCGGAGAAATACTCGGACGACGCTATTAATGCTAATCGTTATAACGCTGGAGCTTTGATTAATAAGGGAAACTGTTATTTCAAGCATAACGACTACGAAAGAGCCAAAGAATACTATAAAGAAGCGCTCACTATTGAGTCAGGATGTCTAGAAGCTATTTATAACATTGCTCTTACTTTTAAAAAAATTGGTCAATTCGATACCGCTTTGGATTATTTGTTTAAATTGCAAACACTTACTAAAAACCATTGTCACGTTCTTTTTCAAATCGCAAATATGTGAGTTTCTTATTTTTTTCTTGTGAATTATTATTGGGTTTATCAGTTTAAACTCAGGTTTTCAATAAAACTAAAACTATCATCCATTCGAAAATGAATTGCCATAAAACTCAAGGCTATTCTCAAATACGGTAATAAAATACCTTTGTTTAAATTACTTTAAGAAAACCGACCGAAATCTTTTCATGCAATATGTAAGCGCAGCACAACTTAAAAAAATACTATAAAGATATGAATTTAAAGATTGGAAAATATCAACTGATCGAATTTAATTTTATATAATAGATTATTAACTTAACTTATTATTATTATTCTATAACAATAACTTACTGAAGCTTGAAAATTATTACCGTATACCGTATTAATCAAACTTTGATTGTTAACGTTTAGCAAAAGTAATATTTGAATTAATTGTTTAATTAGATACGAATTGAGTGGCGATAAGAATCAAGCGATGGATTTTTATCAACAATTAATAAACTTTGTGCCATCAGATCCATCACTTTTATCACGCATCAGCGATATCGCTGACGCTGAACACGATAAACAGCAGGCATTAAGTTATTTATCTGATGTATGAACAAAAATACATTTTCTTTAATTACATTTATAAACTAAAATAAAGTTATTGACTGTTTTTTTGTTTTTCTCATATTTATGTAGAGCTATCGATATTTTCCATCTCATATTCCTACTATTGAACGATTGGCCGCGTATTACATTGAAAATAAAATTTATGAAAAAGCAGTGAAATACTTAGAGCGTGCGTCACAAGTCCAGTAAGATATTAGTATTGTATAATTTATAGCTTTTCATTTACTTAATTGTTTTAAGGCCAAACCAAATAAAGTGGCAGTTAATGATCGCTGCGTGTTATCGAAGAGGTGGTAATTATCAACAAGCGTTTAATTGTTACAAATCAATGCATAATAGATTCCCAGAAAATATAGAGTGTTTAAAGTTTTTAGTGCGGGTAAGCTCTGATTTAGGTCTTAACGAAGCTATCGATTACGCAGAAAAATTGAAGAAATTAGAAAAGTCTAAGGAATTAAAAGAAAGAGCGGCCAGTAGTTTGCCATCGCGTAGCGCTAGCAGAGCATCTGCCAGAAGATCGGCTGCGAGTTCGAGGGAAGGCTCTGCCAGTAGCAGTAGCAGTGGTTATCTCACTTCCGGCAGTCCGCGAAGCACTGCTTCGAAAAAAAATTTAAGAAAATTGGAAAACGAAAGTAACAAAAATATAGTGGACATGTCTGTGTACGAAGATTTAGCCGTAACTAATGAAAGGCCGACCACTTCATGGAAAAGAAATAATAATAACAACAATAATAAAGACGACGACGACTTCGCTAACGACGAAATCGATGACATTTTACCAGAATAGCTAATATCATGGATACATAAGCTTACGTTATACGCTCTCATGTTTGACCAAAAACAGCAGTAGATATTAAAAAAATTAAGAACACTATTCAGCCTTATATTTTGATATTTTTATCTTATTTCCTGAGTACTCGTATTTCCACTTATCTCTCTTTAGCCGTAACTTATTTTTTCTGTTTCTATGTCTTTATGCATTCATCGTTTCTTTTGGCCAGTAATATATACAATATTTACTATTTGTTAACTTTCGTTTAATTAACTAATTTTTTATTGAAAATTCTGTAATAAATATATTTTAAATCGAACCTTAATTTAAAAAATGTAATAGTTATTCTAAGAATAATCTGAATTGTCATATTCAAAAAATAAATAAATAAAATTAAACTGTTAATCAATCTTCCAGTAATTAATTATTTTTAATTACAGTAAAGAACCAATTTTTATATTTAAAATGATTACTTATTTCAAGATGTTATACGTTATACTGTAAGTGCAAACTTTTAGTTTAGAACAAAGTATTTTTAATTCGAAAAATATTGTGCGCTGAATAATAAAGTACATAACATTATCTTATTATTGAATGTATTGAATCAAAAATTGACGAATATTATTGTGAGGAAACCATTCTCAACACACGATAAAACTTAAATTTCTAAGATAAACAACAAATACTTTTCTAAATCTAAATTAGTCACAGTGGACTAAAAATACGTAAATCGAGATTTTTAAATTGAACTAGTTATTACTTATCCTGAATACTTTAATTATATATAAAAATATGTTTAACGATTACAAATAACTTTAACTTTAGTAAAAACGGAAACTTTATTTTTCGAAACACCATACAAAATACTTAGGAAAATAATTTATTGAAAATATTAATACGGTATATTAAGTCCTAAATCGTAAGTTAGAATCGATGGATAAACAAAAGGATTAACTGATAAGTTTTGAAATCCCTTGTACACCTGTTTTAACAATCGGCTGTATGAATTATATATGAACCTTTAAATATATTAATAGAAAACAAATATTGCCATACGATTTCTATGTTTTATTTCCATTCTAAAAATAACACATATGAACCAAAATTATGACGTCCTATCGATAACTAACAGAAAGCTGCAATGTATGACCACTACATATTCAAAAGAAAGCAGTGAAATGTCGAGGTCAGTCTAGACAGTGACCTTACTTTAGATTTGAGTCCATTTGAGTGAACACCTTATGGAAGAAAAATTTTTTATGCAAAATCGAATTAAAACTTTAAATGTATTTTATACATAGCCTTAAAAATTTTATTATGTTAAATAAAATTTGCAATTAAATTATAATTCTGGAAATATTAATACAAGTTTAATCTATAATTATTAGGGTTTCAAAATTAAAAAATTTAAATAGCAATAAAAATTATCAACAAATTTTGTTAAGAATTGAAAAATTAGTGAAAGTATAATCAAAATTTTTATTCATAGAACTTTTATTATTACTAACTTCTATGTAGTCGAGAACTTTAGTAACTCGTAAACAAAAATTAAAATATTTTAAATTTATGAAAATAATTCCGTAATTTTTATATTTTTAAAAAAATTTATAAGGGATTTATAAAATTCATTCGAATTTTCGGATTATGATAAAATTGAAGATAAATTAAAAAAATAACATTTATAAATGGAGTTAAAATAAAATGATTCTTAATACAAGTTATACTCAAATTATATGCTTCTAACTTAAGAAATAAAAAAGTAGCAAATTATATCATTTTAGGGCTCTAATAATTATAATTGAATTAAAATAAAATGATATTCAAATGATTATAATTTTGATTAAATTTACTTTTGCTGTTTCTGCATAAGAATTATTAGTTCAGCATTTTTTAAAAAGAGTTTTCATTTCAAAATATTTTTCGATCATTCGGTTGGTTACTAATATTTTAAAAGGAAAACATTATTAAGCAGTCTAACGATGTTTACTCTTTGTAGTCCATTGTCCAGACTTACTGACCTTCAATATATTAAAATCTACAAAATAAGCAATACTGTACTCTGTGTTAGTTTCACTCTATTTTGTTTATTAAAATAGTTACTCCCGTAGACTACAGTAACTGTAGCTTCACTCAAAAACGCATTATGGGAATGAAAAATATTTTAAGTTTTACTTTTTTCGCTATACTTTCATTAATTTGTATAAATGAGAAGATTTCTGCTTATGCTGTCCAACCTATTATTTCAGCCGTAAAAACTGCTGACGTATGTATTAAATTGAATTAATATTCAGTTTATTAATTTTTCGAATTAAGTCTAGGGATTCTGCACTAGAAATGGTCGAATTGTCTACAGTTGGAACTGTTGTCAATACAGATGGTCAAGCAGTGTCTGGTTTGGGGGATAAAAAAAGATTAAAATCTTTTGGATCCGAGCGATCATCGTTTGAATTGCCGATACATTATAATTTTGAGTATAAAGTTTTATTATGAATTCAATCAATTTATTGAATTTTGTTTGATATTAGAGTTGATGATCTAATGCCACACTCATTGCCAGTTCCATCTTTGGGTAGCATTTATTGGGATAGAAAGCGTCGTTCGACTAATTCTCAACAGCGAAGAAATACTGTGCAACACTTGCAACAAATAGTAAATCAACAAAACGCTCGCCAATGTCTACAAAAAGTCATCTGCGAATTAAGCGCTGACAGCAATGTTCACGGAAGAGAAGGCGTGAGATTTGGGCGCAATTTATTGTAAATTTAAATTTTGCATATTTTAAGTTTAATCGTTTTGATTTCATATTACTCTTCCAATAGACTTCTTGAAGGCTCAGCCGATGGCAGAACCGCTCGATTTTATAGGCAAGCGGCGAATACTGGGAACACTATTAAGAATGCAAAACTATGTGCGAACTACTATCCAAATTGTGCGCTTCCGTCGCCGTCGCTCATTACGATGGCTAATCAACTCATGGGTTAAATTCTTTTTTCGACGTATTAAGTATTCTTAAAACTCCTTTTAAAACTTAACGAAATAAATACACTTTATTCGGTTTTTTAATTTTCCATAATTTTTATTGTTTTTGAAATAACGTATTTACTAAAATTCATAAAATAAATTCAAAAAACTCATTCTTATAAAAAATGCTTAATAAAACAAATTCCCATTAGAAATAAATATATTCAAAATTACAAAATATATCGTTTATAAGTTGTATACTATTTATTAGAAAATTGAAAAAACTTAGATATTGATTAATATGTACCCAAATTTAATTGGTTTTGTTACCGACTAATGGCAGATCGATTTGATCGACAGCATCGCCCACAGCATAAGTGAAAGTACCATTTGATTTATACTGATTAAACACTTGTCGAATAGTATTGGTATCATAAACAGTGATGTTTGGTGCGCCAAATAACTGTTTCGAAGGAGTAAAAGGTTTGCTATCGTTAAAAGCTCGTGCATAGTATTGCGCATATTGTGGCAGAAGAATAGCTGGATATGTTTGCTCATAATTATTGGCTTTGTTTATTTCGTTCTGTAAGCTTATACTGTATCCAATTGATGGGATATCGCTTAATGGCATATCAGGCGGTTTCATCGAGTTTTCCGTTTTATCGTTATTGTCGCTCATTTGCAGTGAATTCAATGTATTGTTTGCTACTATTGATGTATTGTTTACTGCTCTCCCATAACCCAACTTTCGCAGTAATTTTGAGGCAATAGTTAGTTTAAGACCGACGAGTCCAGATGTTGTCAGTATAGATCCGATCGGAATTAATGAAGCGACTTGTGCTGCAGTTTCTGCTACTTGTGATTCAACCAAATTTATGAACACATTCAAACTAATAATAGCACCCAAAATCAAATAAATATTCATAGCTTTTGACATACTGCTATCGTCGCTAAAAATACGGCTAAAATAATTATAACTTAATTATCTGATGGATCCAAACAACAAAAAATTTTAATGAAAATTGTTTGCGAGCGCAACACTGTTCGTAAGAAAGTTTAAATGATCACTATTTACTTGAAAGATAAATGAAATAAACTACGAAACTGAGGTCACTATGGATTTAATTTTATTTAGGCTAAGCTTCCTTTACAATACTGTACAAACTGTGCGCTTAATAATTAAATGTACTGTTTGTTTGCTGTTACTGTACGAAAATAAATCAGTATTTAATAGATAAAAGTGTTCTAAAATGAATATCATTACTCTAACATTATAGCATTTTTAGCATTTTCTATTCATAGTTCTCTCCCGTAAAGCTATTGTATAAATAAATAAAATAAGAAAACGTGTAAAAGTTGTCATATTATTTTATCTTTTATAAATTTTTCATATATATTTTAAATTGAACTTTTTATAGCGCATTAATTTATGATTGGATGATCACTTTTGAGTTTTGAAAGTTTTATAAAGTTATTAAACGGCTGACACATCTGTATCGTTCACATCCGAATCTTTTGAACTGTTAGCGAACCCTGAAAGGAATAGTGCACTGCAGTCAGATTTGTCAAGTATCGAGAGATTTATATGGCTTGAGATTTGATTCAATTATCAGACAACCAACCAGTTGCTATCAACCTTTTTGCTAATATAAAGAATGGGTTAACAGAATGGGTCACAAACGCTATTCACATCAAAATATAATCTCTTAATCCGAATGGATTATGAATTTTAAACAAATTATTATTTAGAAATTCAAAACTTATATTGCTTTAATTTAGATGCACCATTTAAGTCCGTTATATAATTATTAAAAAAAATATTATAACAATATAGTAATTAATTAAAATTATTTTATTATAAAAAATAAGTTAAAATTTAATATATTTACAAAAAAATCGTTTGCAAAGTATTACACAAAATATTAATCAGAATTTTCATATAAACATTCATCATAAAAATGTTATTATAATATTACCCATTTTTAAAATTATGTATAACCTAAAGAAATGTTCTGATGTTAGTTTTTAAAGTGTAAAACAGAAATTTTAAAATTTACTTTTATATTTTGATAGCATGTAAGTTAATTTTTACATTTGTTCTTATGTTTAAATAAATGTGTTGCGAAAATGGATGACATGAGCTGAACAAAAATAATTACTATTTTATTAGGATTGACTTAAGTTAAAAATAAACGAAATTTTTTATTGCGCTTCAAAATTTTGTGAGCGTTATTATTACTATTCGTAAACTTTTGAAACGTTTTGCCTTTGGGTATATGAAAATAATTAAAATTTTTATCTGAATCATAAAAATAAAGATTGCGATGCGATGGTCGAAACGAGCCATCATTAGAGTGGATGGGATTAGAATCAAGCGTCGGAATATCATTTCTATGATACGGTGAATCCCAAACAGAAGCGAAACTCATTTTTTTAAATCCCGGATATTTCCAAAAAGACGATTTACCGAGAATTCCACTGGCGATTAAGAATCCATTCAAAATAAATAGAATCAAAGCATTTGTTAGATTGAATGTAAGCACCTGTAAGCAATTCAAGTATGATTTTTTATTGATTTTGTTCCCTTTTCTATTCAATCTTATTGTTATGTGAACGAAATCCGGAAAATCATTGAAAAGGAAAGCAGAGTTATAGAGATAATAGCTATACTGTAGTTGAATATCTTCTACTGTTTCTATGGAATTTAGATAAAGTTTTTATTAAAAACTCAAACATATATCGAATTTATTATAAAGAGTGCATTTATTTATTTTTTCTTTTATCGTAGAGTATTCTAAACCAATTATTATATCTATATTATTATCAATTTTAGCGAATGTTTCGAATGCTTTATTTGTTGTTAAAAAATGTGAAAAATTTTAAAAATCTAGACTTCCTATCGTTATCTAAATCATTAAAATCACCCGAAAATATTTATTTTAAACAAATAATAACAGAATTTTCAAATTACTTTAGTCTACTCTAGAGTTAGAAAGATTTTGATAAACTTTTAAAATAATTGAATTACTTATATCGTATAAATACGTAATTCAATTTGGTTTAATGGAATGACAGATAAATCAGTATCTGTTATGTCAAATGAAAATTAAGGTAATTTTATTACAGTATATTAGTATTCGAAACTAAACAAAAAATATCCATTGGCTTACCTGAGACGATGTCACAGACCTCATAGTACTGACGCGATCTTTAATAAGTGAATCAATTTCATTGTGTGTTGCGTTTAATAGTTTAGTAACATTATTATAGTTCACATTTGCAAAACCTATTGATAAGATATAATTTACGATCGAATAAAAATAAATAAGCTTAATATAATGGCAACGCATCGTTGTGTTTGAATCAATTTTTAAATCCGAGATAACACTTGTTTTCGACATAAATTTAGCAGCTTTTATACCTTGCAATACAGAAAAAAAGTTAACAGGATTTCGAATATAACGATATTATTGAAAGAAATATATCTAAACTGCCCGTTTTAGTACGTTGTCGTGCAATGATGACCTTTTTTCTCGAATAACAATACATTTAAATATGATGTAGACATTGGTGTGTTTTGTTCATTTCTTTCACTCGACATAGCTTTCGCATAACTGCTAGCAATTTTTTTATATCTTTATTTAACGTTTGTTCACAAAACATTTACGGCGGATATATAGTCATAAATTATTTGGATATATTTTAAGAGTGTGTATGTTTTTGTATGAATGTATGAACACCGCTATGATTATATGTTTTCAGTACGTGAGCATAACTATTACATTGTGAACGACTTAAAGCAATAAACGAGTGTGTTTACACTAACTGTGCTTTTAAATTATTCAATATTTGGTATTATTAAATACTACAGTACAGTAGTAACTGTGGTCGAAAACTAAGTCTAGTTGGTCTTATATTTTTACAAAAATACTAACGACGTAAAGTAAGTTAGTAATCTAAAGTTTAATTTTTTAAAATACAAAAAGTACAGTACAGTATACTTAGTTAAATTAGAATTACTTCCGACTGAGCAAAAAAATACATTATATATATTAAAATTTATCTCCATTACCTCTAGTGGAATTGGATATTTTGCTTCATTCGTTTTTATTCATTTGGAGGTATTTATGCAAAAACAAGAACAGTCACATTCATAAAGAGCTCACTTTTTACAAACAATGTTTTTATTAATGTGAAAAAAGCGAGATAAAAATTTAGAAGATTGTGGTAATTGTAGATGCAGTTATTGTAGTGGATTTGAAGTATTAAATATTTTCAATCACTAAATTGAAGTAAGAATTATTTGTTATTAAAAATTCATAGTTTAAGTAATACCAAAAAACTTGAAAAACCAACAGTCATTTAGTTTCAGTAAAAGTTTCAGAAATATTTGTGTCTAATCCATCTCACAATCAGCCCTAAATATGACATTGATCAGATGAGTTGAAAAACATTTCTTTTTTTGCAAAAATAATGAAAAAATTTTAGAATTTGAGTTTAAAGATTGTTAAAAATCTGAACGTCCAAATAGATCTGAATCTATTTATTTATTATTGAGATTAAAAAGATAATTTGCAGCAAATTATTAAAATTAGCTCCATTTTCTTGCAACAAACTTATTAAACTGAAACCTTAAAATTATTGAATATTACATTGTATTTTAGTTTTTTTACCATTCCTTTTCTCATTAATTCATATTATGTATTTTTTAGACTCTCATAATAATCATTATTTATAAGAGTTTATCATGATATTAAGATCTAAAATTAAATATAGATTCGAAAGGCGCGAACTCAACTCATTGAACTTATTAAAGAATTAGAGAATCTTTTATTATCGGATTTATGACTCGTAGGATATCTTTTTCTTTTTAGTGGTGATAATATCATTTAAAATGATAATTCAATATTTAATAACCCAATATAACTTATATTATAAGCATAATCATTGTGATATTTGAAAGCACAACTCGTCTAAACTTGATTCAACTGCGAAAATAGCACTGAACTGTGTAATTCTGTTACATTACACTGACACAACAAAAGCAGTAAACGCAGAATAAATTTAATTTTTTTGACAACCAAAGTTGTGTGACAACTTAATGTAAGAAAAAAACTCATGTATAAATCCCGACTGACATAACTCAGCATTTTCAACATTCGCGATGCACTAAATCTAATGTATTTTTGACATTGAAATCCATCATAAAATTAAAATTAAAGAATTAAAGTGTAGTAATGCGAGTTTAGCACCAGATTAATGAACACAAAAAAACAGTGGAAAAATACTCCAAAGTTTAAAAATCATTCGTTTGAATTTGCATACTTAACAATTATAAATTATTTTATATTAAATTCATTTTAATAAAGCAATAATTATAAAATAATCATTTAATTATATTTGATTTTAATTGAGCATTGGTTACATTTAACATTGTTTTGCTTACATTTTTTGATCATAAATATATTCAATAATAAAATAGAGTATAAATAAACGTTAAATAATTTATTCGTAAATCGCAAAAATCAAGAAAAAACTATAAACTTTGAAATACGATAATATTTGTACAGTTATAAATCAAACAAAAAACTTTATTCAGTAATTCGAATGATGCATAAAATTTATCATATCTTTTCGGATGGTTTCACGCATTTAAACGTTGCATTACATTTATCGGTTTTGACGGCGTTAAATATAGTGTCCATTCCCATCATATTTGCCAATTCTTTGGGAATCCTATTTAATAATTTATAAATCAAATGATAAAATGATACCGAATAAAGAATCATAAATAAAATCGGTTACCAATTAATTATTTTGTATAACAAGCGTTGTAAGGCATGAGTGCTCTTATTTCTACCCTCAGAAGTAATGGTGCAAAATATTTCTTTCAAACAATCCACGTTTTCCAAAGAATTAATGTCATATTTATCGATTGCATTTAAAATAGGATTGAAAAGTTGAGTATAATTGTCGAGTAAATTAAAAGGTTGTGTGTGTCGCTTCCTTCTCCCGACCGCAGCAGTGCTTACAATAGGCATACTAACGAATGGAACCATAGACGCGAGTAACATACCCAATGGTAAAATGCCCAGCAATAATCCTGCGATTCCCGGTCCGATCCAACTCGACGATGACTTGGATGTCAAAGAGTCGTTATCTGAATATGAATGACTATGAGTTGATGGGTAATAATGTGACGGATAATATGATGGATAGTAAGCTCCAGTTCCTCCTCCATAATATTTCGATGGAAATTTGACGGCACTAGTAGTCGACCCATAACCAGCATAATTGCTTATATCATCAGTTGGTTCGTAATAGTGACCTCTTTGACTATCGTCATGACTATGACTATAATCAACAATTGGTGCACTAATTGAAGTCTGACTCTTTAAGTTATCATGCGATGGTAACGAAGTAAGATCCGAACCGTAATAAGAATGAAGTGGAATTTTCTTATTCTTATTTCTTAATGGATAAATATATTTTCTTCCCGTTTCCTCCCTTTTATCATAATATCCAGATTCTTCATCGTCAGACTCGTCCTCATAATTATAATTCACGTCCGATTGCTTATCGTTCTCCGAATTTGATGGATTATACTGGGAGTTGTATGTCTCTGGTGCTGCTTCGTTATAATCATTATTTGATGAAATATCTGCTGAATATTCAGTGAATCGATCGCTCGAGAATTTTGGTGTGGGTGTTGTTGATGTTGATGTGGTTGTCGACGAACTCGGGTATGTGTAACTGTATGAACCTGTTTGATGGTTTTTATGCGTTGTTTTCCCATAAGTTTCGGGAGAATAATAGTATAAATTCTGAGAAGATGTGCTAAGATTCTGTTTAGAAGAAGAACCGCTACTGATTAAATTAAGAGGCTTATGGTTTGCAGCGTTAAGTGTAGCGAAATAATTTGGATCAAACTGTAAACTCCAGTCTGTGTGAGAATCGGCTATTCCTGAACTTTTGCTGCTGTTTTTTAGTTCGCTATATCTTTTCAAATTTGTAATTGTATTGTTGTTATAGTTCCAGTTATTTATTCCTAATCGATAAATAAGTTACTGAAATAACGTGCATTGCTTGTCTCAAATATAACTGATATTACCTGATGTTGATTTTGAGAGACTATTTGTCAAAGTTATTCCACCAAAAAATGTGATTAACGAATATAAATATAAGATACCACAATAGGGTATTCTTTTTCCGCAGATAAAAACATAAATCATGTTTTCCACGATAATGCTCTTATTTAAGCAGTAAACGAATATAACTTTAATTATAAACACAAACTTCACATTAAACCGTTTATCAATTGTAATTAAGTTCGGATTTATTCAAAAAATGTTACGATGAAAAAGTTTACAACTAATTTTTATATCTATTTTAAATAAGTTGTTAACATAATTTCTTTAAATCGTTGAAAAATTTATTTTTCACATAACACTTGAACGAAATACGTCCAGAAATATCAAACTAAACACAAAATTTTGAAGCACAAGCATATTAAATGTAAAACATTGCAATAATGAAACTAACAAATATGAATAACAATATTTCATGACCAGATTTGAATTTATCTTAGAATGATTTATGATGAGCCAAAGTTAATTATTATGCTTATATAGAGACCTATATTGAACGCTAGGAATCGCATGCTTGACTTTCAATAGCAATGTTATCAAACATCAATGGATGGGCAGCGCCTTTTGCTAATAACAATCTAAAGACAACAATGTATTTCATACACCATAGTAATGTTATAAGTTGTTAAAATGCGATTGAGTTGGCTAAAAAACTGGGTTTGGGGTCACAATTCCATCATTAAATGCACTTTACCTTGTCTTTCGGTTTACTCTTTCAGCCATAAAACTGTATTGTGGCGCAACCGTCTTTTTACGGATTAGTTCTTTTCTTCCTCATAAATTAAACTTGAAGTTGCAGTTTTATAATAAAATAAATATGCTAAAACTTTTATAAAGAAAATTGTCACAAATATTTCCTATGGAAATAAAAATAAATGGTTTTTACATTGTTTTGAGTTTTTTGTTCAGTATTGTTCGAGTTTTTATTTCCTTGCCGTACTTTTTTATGCATATCAATATTGTATTATATTATAATTGCTAATGTCTTATGATTTTAAAAATAAAAACACAAAAAAATTATTTTTTTATTTGTGGAATATAAAATTGCAAAAATCAGAATGTCAGAAGTAATTTTATTCAAAAAACGAATTCGAGTAAATCTGCAAAAAAAATATTATCTAATTTTTAAATTTTAACAAATATTTATGTATTCTTATAAATTATATATTGTACAGTAGACTTTATAACATTGCAAGTTTGTGTATGCAGCTTTAGTTTAAAATATTGTAAAAGCAAACATACTTTTAGTAAAAAAATTAAATTATTTATTAAATCGAAGTAGATTTACGATAAATCCCTTCCTTTAAACAAACTTAAGTTTGTAGCGTTTAGTCCCAGTGAATAGAAGGCAGGCTAAAGCTAAATATGTAAATACCAAAATTTTTAACAATATTAATTAAAATTACATAAAATTTGAAGTTAAAACAAAATTTTGATCGCAAATACGTAATTGTTTGATAACATTTGTGAATTATATTCATTAAATATTTATACATTGTTTACGTGTTTAGTGTCATCAGCATTAATGTAGTCTGTTTTAGTTTAGACAATTTCAAGTCATTGGGAATTTACAAATATGTTTGCGGTGTATATTTGAACATAACAAAACAAAAACATATTTTAAAGTTAGTTTTATGTTTATTTTCTGTTCAAAAGTTACAGTATTGCTATAAAGAAAAGCACTAATACTGTAACAGCAAAGCACTATATTGATTAAACAATAAAATCATTCTATAATACAAACTGACTCGTGAACTGTTTGTTCAGTTTATATTATCGATGTATACTCATTTCCACGCGTCTCAATGTTTAGATCTGTCTTTTTATTGTGGATACGGTGTGTTTTTATTTTTGACTATAAAACAAATAAAACTAGTAAAATCGCATGAAAGAGACCGCTCCAAACAAAATGACGGTGGGGTTGATTAACATATCGATGATTATATGCTAATATTCAGCATATCCTATCAAATTGCTAAAAATTTAGGTCCAAATAAGACCCAACAGAGATTCGTCTACATTGACGTGTGAGCAAAAATATGTGGAATAGAATAAATTACCGAAATGACACGAAACAAGACATTTATAGAGCTCTCAAATCAGATAAAAGAAAATTTTATTTAAATTTAAATTAGTTGTAATTATATGTTCAAAACATAAATTAAATATTTATTTATTAAACAAAGTTGTCTATACTTTAATTAAATATTTTTAAAGTTTATGTCTCTAAACACAATGTCTCTCTTTTTGTGAGTTCTATTTATATATTTTTGTTTTTTATGACAGCTGTAGAAAACTAGATTATTCTGATTCTAAAAGATTTTATTTAATTATATTTATTTTATTTTTCTTGAAAAACAACATTTTCACTGATTATTTTATATTGTATTCAATTAAAAATTACTTGGAAATGGAAAAATAATTTATAAATTATTAATAATAATTCAAAATTTATAAAATCATAAAAATCAATCTATTTATCTCGTATCTTAACAGTAATTTAATTTTATAAATGGATTAATTGATTTAATTTTTATCAAGCTTTAATTATCTATAATACTTTTGAGTCATTTTTGATAAACACAGAAAATAGATTTTTAATTTTTTGAGATTATGCCCAATTAATCAAAATACAAAAAGTTACGTAGGTTTACGGTGTGAAAAAACAATTGGATTTTAAAATTGAAAAATTGCATGCTAATACGTTTGAACATTCAGCTCAAGATGTCTAGTCACATTTGGTTTGTTTTTTATAAAGATTACAAAGATTATATTTAAATAAATTCTATCGTATGTATTATTTTACACGTGGAAAATTACGAAAATAGTGTTTTATATCTTCGATATTAATTTACAAAATTTATGGTATATTGAGCTAATATTGTTATACCCAAGAGAGTTAACAGACACATACAGTCTGATACATCAATTTATCATTTATAAAACTACTTTACATAAAAAAAATCTGTTATAAATTGAACATACATTTTTATATAACCACATTATTTTGTTATAAACCAAAAAAAATTATTTTATGTAGATTTTTTATAATATGATGAAGTTGTTTACAGGTTCTTAGGTTTCGGTAAATAATTTGTTAAATATATTAATTTGTTTAAAATTAAAATTAAATTAAAAGAAGAATTAACTTGTTATGCTAAATAATAACTTCTTTATAACACTGTAAATTAAAAAAATAAAAATTTAATCTGTTTAAAAAATTCACATATAAGGGAGCAGGCATTTTTGCCTCAAATCAACGGTAATAATCTTTATGAATGAGATCAGAATTAACTTATTGAGTATCTGAAAGAGTCTGATTACATTAAGAGCTATCATAATATTTTATACGTGTATGGAAATCAAATGTTAATACTTAAATAAAGACCGCAATTTTAAAAATAATTTTTCTGATTTTTTTGTATTAACGCGCATCTCTTATAAAGTAAAAAATACGGCATTTGTAGCATAAAAGTAGCGCTTTATAATTTATAAAAGTAGCATAAATATTAAATCATATTACTTATAAGAAAATTTTTCTAAATTAACATTTTATCTACCTTTCAATTTAAAAATAAAAAATTTAAATCACTAATTTATACGCTTCTGTGTAGTAAATGCTGTCGTTTTGATCCTCTACTTACAGTATAAAGTTTCTTTATAGCATTGGATTGTTATGAATTTTATGCGGGAATTTAGTGGCTTAAAAAAATTTTAATTAATAAAAACTCCATTCGAATTATACTCAAAATTTTAGGTTTTGGTATTTCAAATCTTTTGGTATCAGTTCACAGACATATATTATTCAAATAAGAAAATACAGTTGATTTATTTTTATTATAGTAATTAAATTGTTAGAGAATCGTTTCGTAATACTTTAATCAATTTATTGATTTATATGTAAAATCTATTTTATTATTTAATAAGATATTTCAAATACAATAATGAAAATCTAATTAAATTTGAAAATTCAATTAAAATTTATAAATCTGCTCTATCTTTTAAATATAATTACAGATAAGTAATATTCAAAATAATAAAAATCTATCGATTAATAAACAAATTATATGGTTTTAATACGAATAAGAGAACATTAACAGCGCGTTAATCAAATATGAACGTTGTATGCAATAGACGTCTATTGTTTGATTACGGTTTTCCATTTGTAATAGAATCAGATTATTTAAGCCATATTTAATGTAAAGCACAATCTCATCCAATAATCAATAATACATTCACATTTTAAGTAAAAATTATATCCTTTTCTAGAAAACTTTCTCAAAATCATACTCTAGAGTGTTAATATATAATCATTAAATTGATTTAACCATTATTTCTGTTTATAGTTGACATAAATGGTTATTTAGAAATATTTAATAATTAAAGTACGAATAAAATCCGTATAACAGCTCTCAATGTCCAATGATTCACAGATTGCATTCTAAATATCTTAAAAATTATGATACAAGTTTTTCAAGTAAAACAACGATTTTGTATTATCTTACTTATTAAATTTATACTAAACAAGATTCTAAGCACTTTTCAGACAATTCCGATATAGAATGGACTCATATTCAAGAAACAACAATAACAAAGGTATAGATAGAGATGAGCATTTTAACCGTTAACTTTTAAGAGTTAAGAGTAAACTCAATTTAGTTAAAGTTAAAAGTTTAATGCTTTGATTAAAGTCGTGGTTAAAGTTTAAATAGTTTAATAAATAGTTTAATAATATACGGAAGTTGACAGTTGACCTTTATTAACATGTAAACATTGCTATATTTATTTATCATATTTATGATTATAATTAATTTATTATTTCTTTTATATTATTTTTACATGTCTTGAAAAAAATCTATTTAAATATTTTGTAAAACGATTAATAATGAGTTTAAATGTTTATATTTACTATTATGATTAATATTATAATGATTAAAAATAATTTACTAAATAATTTATGCTTAAAATTGGAAAATAAGTTATCCGGTTAAAAATGCAGTTAATAAAGTTGCGGTTACAGTTAATAAACTTAAAGTATTAACCGGTTAAATTTAAAGTTAAGATTTTTGTACTGTTAAGGTTAAAAAATAAAGAAATTCTTTCACTTTTAACGGATGTTAAACTCTAGCTGTAAATATGAGCATTACTTGTCAAACCCATATTATTTTTTATTCATACAGTAAATATCTAATATTTTGAAGGATTAAGGACATCCTTTAAAATGCAGGAAATACGTTTGGCTAAATTTAGAAAAATACTATTCTTGTGAAAATTTTCCTTACTTCATCAATAAATACTGTTGAGAATGTTTCACTGAATATATGCCAGAAGAGATTTAGGACACATTTAGTACACAATTCTTGAAATTTATTATTTTGATTAACAAATTATATAGTATAGTGTAATAAACAAAATATAAATAAAGAATTGGGGCGAAAACGTATAAAAAACAATAAGTTTAGAAGTATCTATTTTCTTTAATATGTTTAGTTGTGTTCACTCTAAATGGCGCCTCTTTCGCTCTGTTAGGTTTAGCAAAACTGGGAACAGTGTGAAACAGTTGTGCGTGTATGTGCTGGTATTACAGACCATTTTTCTTATGCAGCATTATATATTTGATCATTTAGGTTTGGAGCTGCGTCAGACATAGATGTGACAATTGGTATTAGAAATGGCAAAAATCCACCAAACTCTACAACTTATTTATATCTTTCTGAGCGTTGTTTCACACCACACGCTAAGTTTTTTACCGTTTTAGTGCGTACGAGTGCCAAGTTTTAAGTTTACTGTGTTAAGTTGTGTTAAGTTTTGCGAAGGAATGTTTTATTCATAGTAATATTAATGGCAATTTGTTTGATGAGCCTATTTTGTGAAATTATCAATTTTTGTGATGATTAACGTAATGTTACAATGCCTGGCGGTAGAAGAGGGCTCGTTGCACCTCAAAATACTTTTCTTGAGAATATTATTAGAAGATATAATTCATTACGTAAGTATCATATCATATTACCATCAACTAATTATAATCGTTTCAATAGCTTTAGACCACGTTTTTTTGACAAACTATGACAAACTATTAGTTTCTTAAACGAACATTGCTTGCAATATGCAATTCTTGATTAAACTTTTTCGAGATATTTAATGAATTAATTATCGAATCGTAATTAACTTATCGATTTAAGCAAATAAATTGCAATCATTTTCTTTTTTTAATAATACTATAAATCAATTTTCGTTAGCCTCACATTTTATGATGAGTTATAGAATTTGTTTTGATTTATTTTCCATTTCGATGTATTTTTGTTTTGAAAAAAATGCAAACATTTTTCTAAAAACCAAATTACTTTTTCCTCTTACTGTAGACTTACTTAAAATAAACATCACATATAATTACAACTTCATATGTGCTTAATTTTTTCTTTATATTTTGTGCATCGCTTTGATTCAATTAATTTGAATTTAATATGCATAACAAAAATTTACAAATCAAAAGAAAGAAAGATATATGATATATACTGTAGAAAGGAAATGATTGATGCAAATTATCGAGCAATACTTTTGAAAGATTATGCGAACACATTTTTTACATTATTATTCGAGATATTTTATAGTTGCGCGGAAGTTCTAGCCATCATATCTCACGCAAATTTATGTAAATTAATATTCCCACCAATACTCGAATATTTACCAATAAAATTTTATTACCACTTCAATCCAAATACGATTTTTTTTCTTACTATTGGTCCAAAACTCAAATATAAGATTAATGCAATAATAAGCTTATTTTTATTACTTAATTCCACTGCAATAACTGGGCAGTACTTAACTTTTTTTGCTCATTTTCCAAAATCATAACTAAAATAAAATGGTATTATTTTTCGGTTTCAGCTGATTGTAGCTTCCTATTGGCAAATGCACAAATTGTCGATTATCCCATTGTCTACTGCTCTGAATCGTTTTGCAAAATTTCGGGATACAATAGAGCCGAAGTTATGCAGAAAAGTTGTCGCTGCAGTTTCATGTATGGCGAGATGACTGATAAAGCGACGATATCGGTAATCGAGCAATCGCTTGACAACCATTCACTGGAGCAGTTCGAGATATTGCTTTACAAAAAAATTCGTAAGTAACACGAAAAATAAAGTATAACACCAAACAATAAAAGTATAAAAAAATAAGCTAAAAATTGTCGTTTGAATAATCAATTTTGAGTCTGCATGATAGCGAGAGCTAAGGTCATAACTATGGTTACTATGGTTTGTTGTTGTTGTGTATGTGTTAGCTCTTTTGCTCTTTTATGTGTTACCAAACTCTATAAAAGGGGTAAAGCTTAAACTAGATTTTCAATTTGATACATTAGGCCATAGATATGAGAGAAAAATTGCTGCTACAGATTAGGCCTTATCTATTAGATGCTAAGACTACAACCGAGCAAATGCTGTTTTCAACATTACCACCAAAACTCTTTTACTGTTACCATTAATAAATTTCAAGATATTTTGAAGCAGTACTCATTTCATTTCATATTTTTAAACCATAAATGAAACTTTGTGGTTAAATTCAATAATTATTTTGTAGTCTGCTTTTAAAACGTTTTAAAAGTCTGCGATTGTTTGCTCAAATGTTTCATTTTAATTAACAAGCAATTATGAATATTACTATGCATTGTTTAATTATGCATGTTTACTAAAAAAATAAGAGATGTTTTTAATTATAGTAATATATAAATGATGAGATTATCATTTTTACTTCTTTATATATTTAAATTAAATTCCCATTAAATTCAAAAATTTGAAAACAGTGAATAAAAAATTATTTACAAACCCAAAAGTTATCAAATTTTTCATTTTTTACCCATATTATCCTATTCTGGAGAATAAATAAAAAGGCAACAATTCTTGTCATTTATTGACACAATGGTATAGAGGAAGCATCTGTTAATTATATACCATCTCTATGCGTACTTTCCTGCTTATTGTTCCATATCTCTAATTGCAATTATTGTAGTTTGGGATAATTGCTATTTTTTAGACATTATATATCTATAGTTTTTTGGAGTGTGCTTTTCAAAACGCTTAAAGGTCAACAACAATACAAATGCGCTTAATGTGAGAATGCATTATGACTGATATAAAATGTGAATTACTCCATACTTTATAGAAATTGCTATGCAAAATGTATATTATTTTCGGAATAATTAACAAATAGTTAGTAAATGAAATGTGTTATTAATTTTATAAAAAGTATTTTATATTGATATCTATGCAAAGCATTTCAAATCTAGTAATGAATATAAAAGCACTCTCTTTACAAATTTTCATCGTTATAGTGTACTATAAACTGAGTGAAACTGGCCTATACTAGTCTGCGTTGCATTTAACAAACATCACATATCTTGTGATAGTTTTAATTAAATTGTTTCAGTATAATAAGAATTTAATCAAAACTGCTATATATTAAAGGCTAATATATAGCTGTACGTATGTATGTTACAACTGATGTATCGTTGTTAAGAGCTTAACTCATTAATTGATCAAATAGTTAAAAATATTGAAAGCATTAATATATAATTGTTTAATTAAATTTAAACTTAAAATTTTTTAATTGACAGTAATTTGAACAAAAAGAGTATTTTTAATGCATGCGTTTGGAAAGCAAAATCACATTAAATCATATTATTTTTATTGTATTAAGATTAGCTTGAGGTTACGTTATCCGCAAAATTTAAACAAATTTTTTATTACAATTATAGTACCTGTGAATATGCATAACATAATATTATTATAAATATACGAATGTTAGACGCTTTGTAACAAGATATATGACAACTAAATAATAAACCGCTGGTGACTGCGAAAAGATCGATAAATACAATAGTACTGAACTGTTAATGAAAGCAGCGGTTTAAACGTTGCATTAACCAAACAGAGCACACCATATGATACAATGTGTTTTTTTCACAAAATTTCTAGCATCATCTTTCTTAAAGTTTACTAACTAAACAAAATAAATCGAATGCGATACTGAGTTTATCTTTTCTATTAAAAAAGCAATTAAGAAATTTGTGAAAAAATTTATATTATAGAAATTAAATATAATCAGCGTTCATAACTCTATAGTAAGAGATTAATTTCGGAATTCTTTGCTGGCATTTAGGATTTTGAATATCTTTTTGTAAGCTGTCTGACCATCTGGAAAATATTTGTACGAAACTAACTCGTAAGGTATTCGTGCATTGAATAGTTCTGCAAACCCTTCGCTAATGATAGTTATTGCTATTTTATTTTCTCTCTATATCTAGTGTTATACTGTAGACGAATTTTAAGAGATTAAACTGTGTCATTAAAAATCACTCTATCAAATATTGTATTGTGTTTTGCTTTTTTTAGTATAAATATGTAGAGTAGGACTGGGCATACATTGACGATATGTAGTGAAATGTCGGACAAGGTTAACATATGAATCTGTTATAAACATGATTGCTTCAAAATGCATGGGTGGGGTTAAAGTTAAAATACTCTCTCTATTCTAACAAAAATGCATTTAGTTCTCTCTATTTAACCAAAACTATTGATTTAATTGCCAAATAATTTCTTTAATGTTGTTATAATAACGTAATTTAAATCGTAAATAACTCAAGAAATTAAATTAAATTAAGCTCAAGATTTTTCGTTTAAGTAGTAATTTTTTAGGCAATCTTTTAATTTTTCGAGAATAATCGATATTTTACAATGTTTTCTATTAAAGTATTAGAATTGATTTGAAATCAAGAAAACTATAAAAGTGCCAGCATTTCAATTATGATTATCATTTCCATGTATTCAGACAAAAATGTTTATACCGAATGTTTAACCTCTAGTGAGAGAAAAATAGAATTATAAATATATACATTACTTCACAATTCAGTTCGACGTAATAGTAGGTCAACACTGAACTATAGCATTAGATCTAAAAAACTATACTTTATTATTTGTAAGTTTACACCAGTTTTTTCGAGACATATGTGTAACATAATAATATCTTCGCAGCACAAGTTAAGATCTTATTTCGTCATGTTTTATATTTTTATTTTTTGATAATCTAATTTTAGAAATATTGGGAAAATAATTAGTTTTTCATCGTATAATGAGTGCGTAACTTTTACCAAATCTAAAAGTATCGATTAATTGAATACTTTTTGTGGTCAGTGTTTTTCTTAGCAAAAGTGCCGCTTTTAAAAATTGATGTTATCTTTTTCCATTATTAGATTATTCTAAATTGTGCTCAATAGCTAACACTTTTTTGGTCTCACCAAATGTCTAATCGATTAATTACATATTTATATTTATTCTATTAATGCAATTAATTATGTTAAGATATTTAAAATAATGTAAACAATATAAGGATTCTTTGGAGTATTTAATAAATCTAAATCTATTGAATAATTAAAAGTTTCAATTAGAGTTTAAAATTTTTATTTAATAATTATTTAAATTAGATTACAATGTGTTAAATTATCATTGCAGTCATTATTCCAAACAAATAAAAAATACTGTATAATATTTGTTTATTCTAAACTTAGTTGCAGTTGAGAATTATAGATAAGATGCAACTCTTACGAAAATTTATTGCTAATTAAGGATATTATGATGACTGTATTTTTTTGTTTTATGACCACAAAATACTATCATAGTAATGCTCAAATATGACATAATCAGGATCCTGATAAATGCATATATGCATATAAATGCATGGAAATGCATGAAAGTTGTGTTTTTCTGTATGCATGCATATATTGAAAATTTCTATAATAGATGCATATTTTCACAATTTTTGTGAAAAATGTTGAAATAATTAGCAATATTTTTATTGCTCAGCTAATTT
>JAQGAW010000586.1:0-27000 GCA_034698025.1 Phthiracarus crinitus
TTTAAGACATTGCAAATTAATGAATACAAAATATTTTCGGGACAGGACGGGACGGGACTAAAATTTATCTTAAACAGGACTGGACGGGACAGGACAAAACATTTCAATAAGCAGGACAGTTCGGGACTCATTTTTCAAAGTTTTGCCACCTCTATTATAAAACATTAGTAATAGACGTGCTTTTGAATTTAACTGAAAATTATTTTACTAATGTTAATTTTAAACTAAATTATCATATTATACTAGACTGGCCAGACATTATTTGAGTAAAAACTGGATTTTTCTAAAAATTGCACAAATATGAACTGGATTTTAAACTTGACATACAAATTTAATTGTTCATTATTTGCACTTGAGAAGCAATGGAAAGGTATATTAAAACTTGACAATCCAATGCAAAATGGGAGTTCCTGTCCGCATATTTTATACCTATTTTGACATATATTATACAAGTATTGGTTATTTTTTACAATTATTTCCTTATATTTTAATCAAAATTAAGATCAAATCTATTACATTTTTAAAATTTTGAAAAAAAGAAATGGTATTTCAATTCCTATATTCTAAAATCCTTAATTTAAATTTAATTAAAATTTATATTATAAAAATTTCTTTAATTTTAATTGCATTTCAATTTCAATTTTATAAAAATTTTAATATAAATTGCAATTTAACTTCATTAATCTAAATTAAAATTCAAATAAGTTCTATTTCAATTTTTTAATTTAAATTTTTCAATTAATACAAAAATATCGAATGTTAGTTTTTGAAAAATAAAAACATTTTAATTTTATTTTTTAAAATTTAAATAGCATTTGAATTTCAATGATTATAAATTTTTCATGTTTATTTTATTAAAAATTTTATATAAATTACATTTTTGTTTCTATTTTATCAAATTGTTTTATGTCAATTGCATTTTAATTTTGATTTTCTGAAATTGGATTTAAAAATAATTTATATTTCTATTTAAATTTTAAAAAATTGAAACAAAATTACTTAAATGGATAAGTTTTAATTATTTATGCATAAAAAACTTAATTCTTTTGCCAAATCTGAGTTAGATAAACACATTCTAACCTAAGGCTTATTTTTAGCTCACTTTTAAAAAGTTTAATTGTATTTGTGATGTCACTGTGTTAGTATTTGCTTTTCCCTTTATAACATTGAAAGAAAACGTCAATATTTCTTTAACATTTTCATTTGCTTAAGTGAAAGTAAAATACAATTTAAATCAAGCACAGAAAAAATTTAATTTAAGATAAATTTAAAAAACAGTAAAAAAGCAAAAGCAAAAATTAGTGACAATAAAATCTTAATATATAAGTCTCAAAGTTTGTTTGTTTGTTAAGTCTTTCTAGGCTTTTTTCCTAGAGGCTCCACCCCCTAGACACATAAATCAATCTCAGTTCAATGAGTAGGGATCAATTAGATGGGTTTAGAGGGGTAGGCCCCACTCATGGGTTTGAGATTGAAAATTTTTAAAATGTAACCGTTAAAAACTATACTATTGCACATAGAATAAAAATTTATGTTGATTTGAGGGGTAACTCGTTGGGGAGGACGGGAAACCCAATGGGGGTTTAGGTAGATTTTTTAAAAATTATGTAGCTAAGGTCCATGTGGGGTCCTGGTGGTGTCTGACTGAGTCGGGTTTAGGTTGGGGTGGTTTGGTGTGGATTGGGGTTGTTTGGAGTGCATTGAGGTGTATAGGTGTGGGTTTGATCGGCGTGATTTGAGGTGGGTTGGAGTCGATTGGTATATGTCAGGGTCGTATGGGTTGATAGGGGTCGGTTGGGATAGGTCGAGGCCGCTTTGGGTGGGAAAGGCTGCTTGAATGGGTTGTGATTGGTCCGTTAGGGATTAGTTTGTTTTGTTTTGGTACTGGTGGTTTGGCGTTGGTCGGGGTAGGCCGGGTTTGGTCTGGGTCGTTGGTCGGGATAGGATATGGTGGTTTTAGATAGGGTCAGGATGGGTCGGATTGGGATATGGGTAGGTTGTGTTGGGAATAGAGTGGATAGAGGTGCGGATAAGGTGGATCGCGTTGGGGTCGGTTTGTGTAGGGTGGTTTCGGTTGGGTCGAAGTGTCATCAGGGTGGGTCTGGGAGTGGTGACGGTGGATGAGGATGGGTTCCGTGAAGGTCGGGAATATTTTACAATATTATTGCCAATTATTTGAGTAAAATAATTCTAGAAATAGTTTATTTCTATAAAAAATAAGCATTTTGATTGAGATAAGAACAATAAATTAAATAAAAATTTTTGCTTTTAAATAATTGGAAGAAAAAATAATTTAAACTTATTTTAACTCTAAAATCTTAAGTAAAAAACTAAACTCTACCTGAAATGCTGTCCTGTTTTAAGGCAATTTTAGAACTTTCCTCTACTTCATCATTATCTGTCAGCCATTTGCCATTAAATAGCTCAAATAAAACTTGAAGTAATAAATTTATAACATGAAAGTTACCATTATTTGATTGCCCGCATACCGTAATGATGTTAATATCATTTCCTTCTTCATTATCGAAAAGGGGCTCAATCCTTGACACATCTAGTTTGTAGCCATCTTTATCTTTAGTAAAAATATTGAAAAACTTGGTCTCGATTGTCATATTTAAATTATTTTACGTCGGATGTATTATTTGCCCTATAAAACTTAGATTGCTTACTAAAATTTTAATAATTAGTATTTTTATAATTTTTTTTGTATGAGAACGCAAAAAACTTACCATGGAAATTATTATTTATCAGGTAAATTAAGAAATTGTTTACGCCTATTCTTACGTAGCATTAATAGTTTTTTCAATTTACTCAAAGAAGTATGATATGAATTTAAAATAAATATATTATTTAATAATAAAATTTTTTAGTTAAATTTTATTTTTAATTATCAAAAATTTAATAGAACTATTTATATTTAATAAATTTGTTTAATTGAATTAAATAGTTAAAACTTACCATTCAATGACTAATAATAGCTGTAAAAATTATTATTAACTCTTATCTTTGTACTTTTATTGCTCATAAAATCATAGATAAGTCAAATATTTTTTAAGAACAAAATTATTAATAATAGACTGTAATAAATTATCTGATTCGCGGTGTTTGTTTAAATGATTATTACGACTTTAATACTCTTATCACATACTTATTCTCAATTCGTTTCATTTATTGAACGTAAATAAAATCTTTTATTAACTTAATTTGAATTTATTTTAGAAACCAAAAATAAGAATAATCATATTATAAATAAATTTCAATAGTTTTATTAACATTTTATTTTAAATTTGAAATATTTTAAAATAATTTAACTTTATTTGAATTACATTAGATTATATAATAGGTAATTTGCAAATTTAATTAAATTAAATTATTTCTTAGTCTTATAAAGCTTAGTTTGAATTAATTCATCTATTTTATTGAGGTTACTGTTATTCCAAGGTATAACAGTATCAATATTAAAGCATCCAACAACTTCTTGTCTCTGAAATTTATAGTTACCAGGATTTTCTAATAAAAATAATTTTTAAAAATTAGTTTTCTAATATTATGTAGTTTTAATCAAATAGTGATTATTTAAGTTCAATTTTTAAATATCTACGAATTTATTTCTTAAATATATTTGAAATTTACCTTTACTTTTAACTTTTACACTTATATTATATCGACCTAAATCTGAATAATCTGCATAATATGCCCAGAAAATATTATGCATTACTTGCAATTTGAGTTGAACTTGAACTTTTTCATTTTTTATTATAGTTGCAATCACATCAACCTGATTGATAACGTCATAACGTTCTAAGTCGACAAAAATAAGTGGGGGCAAATTCTCGTTTTTATCGTGGTTAACCGGATAACAATGAATTTTAATAGCTTTAGGATTTAAACTTCTACTTGTAACGCAAACTCTAGCATTAAATGTCATTTTAGACTCAGTTATAATATTAATTTTCCATAAACCAGAATCAGCACTTATAATCTCAAACTTATATTTTTTCTGCGATAATATTTTCTTATATTCTGGTGAACTAAAATCGAATTTTCGATTTTTCGGCGATAGAATAAATACAGAAAACTTTTCAAAGTCAGTCGATTGTATTGTAAATGTAGTATTTCGCCCTATATCATCATCTATTATAACACTTTCTACTACATTTTTACTATCAATTTTAATTACATCATCAAAACATATAATTTGCTTTGATTCGCAAATTTCGTTACTAAATTTTATTTCTCTTATACCAGCTTCAATGGATATAAGAGCTATTTCTTTATTAAAATCATCGGCTTTGAAAATTTTTCCACCAGTCTCAGTTGTTAATCTTTCCAGTTTTTTATCAGCAGAATCGCCATATGCGATGCAGTTAACCTTGACCTACAAAAATTCAAAGGATTTAATGTTTTGAAAATATTAAACGTTTTAGTTATTATTCAAAAAATATTTTCTATAAGTTTATTGATTAAATTAAAAGTAATAATATTATAAAATATCGGATGTGACTGAGTTTAGGTTAATTTATAATCTAAAGCTTTATGCGGTTCATAAATTTTCAAACCGATCAGAAAAGCAATGTTAATTTTAAAATATCAAACTGGGGCCAATTTTTAGATTAAATATCAGAAAACAGAAAATGAAAAATTAAACTAAAATTGAAATAGGCTTATTTTTTAATAAAATAATATTAAGAATATAAATTTTTTTAATATGTTTAACATAAAATAAAATATTTAAATAGACTATATCAAACTAATTCTAATTTTTAATTTTCTAATGATAATTTTATAAATTTAAATGGTTACGTAACAAATTTTTAACTGAAATTTTACAAAATTATTTTAAGTTCCAGTTTTAAATCTACATTTTATATAATAAAATGTTTTTTGAATTAATATTATACCTTTGCTGTTTTAATTTTTTCGAGAGAAACTTCAATATAATCAGGACCACAATTGTGTTCTCCATCAGTTACAAGAAAAATAATCGCACCATCAGTTTGAAGACCAGCATTTGAAAATGCATTCAATCCATCAATAAGTCCAGCTCCTATATTTGTATACCCGGTTACTTCTTCCGGTAGTTTATTAATTAATCTGGTTCTAGCTGTACTATCAGTAATTTTAAGAACTTCATGTTCAATCCATGAGTTTGAATTAAAGTGAACAATTCCAACATAACTACCTGTTGTAATATCGCTAATACACGAAGATACAGCAATATTTAATGTCTCGATCTTATCAATCATGCTACCGGAAACATCAAGAACAAACACTAGCCTTGTATTAGTGTTCATTTTAAATTTTTTTCAAAAAATTCTAATTGAAAAAATTAAAATTTATTTGTGATTTGCATTACCTAATAAATAAATAAATAAATAAATAAAACTTATAATAAAATAGATATCAAAAATTAAGTTATACGTAACGAATATTAATTTTTTTAAAGTATAAGTCTTTTATTCTAATCAATAAAACATTTATATGCTTTCTCCTGAAATGAATGAATCATCGTTGGATAATGTAAAGTTATAATTTTTATCAATTTGATATGTATATTCCAAGTTATACATCATTTATATGGTTTAATTTAAACTAGCCAAATTTTTTTTTTAAAATATAAAGTTTTTTGAATATCAAAATATCACATTAAAAAATAATTATTTATGAACGCTAAAAAATATTTGAATTTATGATAAAAAAATTTATTTTTAATAAAAAAAATCAGTTTAGTGTACTTATACCCTATTTTGAAATGCTCTTATTTAAAGGTAAATATCAAAACTATATAAAAATACGATAAAAGTTTAATATATAGTTAATGTTATGCTAGGTTTCAAAATGACTTCAATAACTAGAATAAGTTTATCAGATATATTAAAATATACTGAAAATGAATTTACTAATGAATTATGTGAGAATATTTGTTCAAAAAATCTAAATATAAAAGATAATGAATCAGCGATAGACATCAAGTTAATAAGATTAAAACTTATTGAAGACGAAATCATTGAATTAAATAATCAAATTTTAATTGAATTCAATGAAGTAAAAGAAAATTCTTTAAGTAATTTGCATTTGATTGGAAACAACATAGCTATTAAGTTAGATAATCTAGAGCTAATCAATGTAAACGACATTACCATTATCGATAAAAGAAAAGAATTAATTAAATTAGTTGGAAAATCTTTGAAAGATATTTTTTTTAAAACAAGTGAAAATCTAAAACAATTATTTAGTGAAGCCACGCAAAATAAATTGAAAGATAAGTTATCCGAAAAATCGGTTATTCATTTCAAAAGAGTAGAAGATTTTATGTCAAAGATCGACGAGGCTGATTTTAATCAACTGGAAACTATTCGGCGTACATTATGCGACCTAATAAATAATAATTAGACTGATAACTTATAAATTTTTGTTAGAAAAATTTTTACTTTTAAACTTTCATCGTTTTAACGTTTTAAAAATTAAATTTAAATAATCTATGAGTAAAAATATTAAATAAATCTGATTTAACTGTACAACATATTTTTCAAATGTAATTTAAAATAATATTTTAAAAAGTATTTTTGTCTGTTGAATCTAATTAAAATTTTTTTATATATAACAATTTATATTTATTTAATTATATTTATTAATTTTTGAATAATGTATAAAATTAATTATGTTTTACCATTTAAATAAATATTTTTATTATCACAACTAAATAAATACGTTATCAGTATTAATGTTTATAAGTCTATTATTATCATTTTTATTATTTTAATGTTGATAGACTTCTATAAAATCTTATACTTGAATTTTGGACCATAAAACTATTATTTATTGCACCGCATGGCATTTAAAGTGGTGTGATAATGTAAAAAATTATCTAAATTATGGTACGATTAATAACTAAAAAGCATATGAACATTAACTTATCAAGGAATTGACGCACAAACTTTATTACCGATTTAAATATTTTGATAACAGGCTAAAAGGAACTTGATAAATTATTGCTTAGATGTACTTAAAGCACTTTGTGGAATTTTATATGAAAATTAAGACAAATAGAAACTAAGGAATTAATATTAAAATTTAAGGCTATTTATTTTCAACGATAATATAAGTTTAAACGTTTAAAGTTTAACGTATACATTCTATGTATTATTTTTTGACTATTACATTTAATATCAACTGACATTTAAGACAGCTTTAAACGTGCAAATTTTTCAGGTTAGAATTTTATCGTTAATTAATTACTAATTCATTTTAACTTTTTCTAATTAAATCTTAATAAATTATTGCCAGTTTTTTTATGAAATCATTACATTATAAAATTTTACTGAAACGAATAACGATTAAAGATTCCTAACTCAAAACTAAAAATTTATGATTAAAAGAAATAGTAAAACTAATTATTAAATTTTGTAAAGTATATATTATTTTCATTGCACATATTTATTTAGATTTACTAAGAATTGGACAAATAAAATTTTCTTAGAAAATAGATTAAATGACTTGCTCCGGTTTTCAAATTCCACATATGTTTAATATATTAGTCCTTTTTACCGGTTTGCTTAAAAATATTAGCACAACCAATATTCAAATCCAAATATTTTGTGATTTGAAAAACATAGTTTATAAATATAATCAGTATCATTTTTATGAAAATCAAGTGAAATTAAAGAGCAAATTTTTCTTTTTACTCCAAACCTTAGTAAATTATTTAAATAGTTTGACTCAAAAATATTATATTATCGAAAGTTATCTATAAATTTTTTAAAAATAAAATAATAAATGGAATAACTGTCTAGTAAAAATATATTTATATTTGATTGCTGTCATTGATAGAAAAAATTGCTTTTTAAATAACATCTAAAATGAATGAACAAAGTTAATATTAAGTAGGATCTATTTACTTTTATTTTTAAATAAATGTTTTAAAAAATCAACTAACTTAAATCCTTTTCTAAATATGAAGAATTTGAATTAGCGTGTAATACCGGTTTCTAACAATGATATTTGTTCTACAGAAAAATATAAATTGATTATTCTTTGTATGAAATAAAATAAGTTAAATTTTAATTTCCTATTTTGTAAGGATTATTTCACTTAATCGACAAAAGTTTCATGTTTTTGGTTTATTTAAAATGTTATTATGTGTCAGCCATATAATATAGTTTTACAATTGGAAAATTGTAAAAACAATTCCAATGAATTACCGCTAGCGCTATCTATGAGTAATTAAAATATTATTTTAAAGAATTACAGTTTATATAAATGCTATTTACTATATATGTAAAGCTTACTATAAAATTAAACATTTGAACTATAATGAACTATATGATTTCACATCACATTTATAAAGATCTTAGACCAGTCCTTACATTTACAGGAGGAATCACAATAAAATATTGGGTCGCATTTGAATGTGGTGTTGAAATAAAATATTTGGTAACACTAATATTTGAGGTAGCTCTAAAATGTGGGGTAGTAGTAAAATATGGTGTTACACTAAAAGAAGGAGGCGCACTTACTGGGAGGTTCAAACATGATTTCTGGCAAAATCCTCGGGTCTCTAATATTGGAAGTTTCAATACATTAAAATACTCTAATATTTAGTTTCAATTTTTATACACTTAATTATTAAGAAAACAGGCAAAATATTTCAATAATAAAAGAATTTCCAATATATTATGCGTTTATTTTTTATCGAATTAAATATAATAATCAATTATATCAACTATTTAGTTATAATTCTTTTTATTTTGGTTTAATTGTTTAAATTATTGTCAGTATTAATATTAACTCGCGAGTAAAATCACGAGTAAGAAAATTTTCCGAATTTTAAAATTTTTACCTGTTTTATTAATAGGTATATGTTATTTCTTATGTTTAATTATGGAAGTTTAGTTTCTTATGCAAATTTTTAGATTTAATTGTGTTATTTCTTAATTTATATGCGTTTGACAATAACAATAAAATTCAAATATTAGCAATATTTTAATTTATTAAAAAGTGTCATAAAACTTTTATTATTTCTAAAAATTTGGAAGGTTAATTTAAAATATTAACAAAACAAAATAGAAAAAATTAAGTTTACTATGTTAAATTTTTATTTATATACCGGAGAGTAGAATTATACCATCATTTTGAAATGGATTATATTTCGAGCTATCGCTATCTCATCATCAGATCCGTAGATTAAATATTTTGCATTAAGATTTATTTAACGAAGAGCTATAGATATATTATTACATATTGTTAATAAAGAAAACAAAGTGCAATTCAATACAAAATTTTATATATAGTTATTGTTAATTACAGATTAACTATATTATAACTATATATAAAGTTATGTATTGAATTGCTCTTTGTTTTCTTTTTTGAAATATGTAATAATATATCTATAGCTCTCCTTTAAATAACTTTAATTTATACTAATATATCATAAGCAGGAATAGGATAATTCTGGTATACCCGATTTTGAGCGATTTTATCCGAATTAGACCACAATGTCCGAAATTAACCGAAGTTTAATTTAACACCTGAATAAGCCCGTTTTCGTTCATTTTGTTACATTTTTTCATAAAACCATGTTTATAAAAGCATATTTTTTGAAATAAATAGTAAAAATAAAGAATTGGACAATTAAAAGTATGCCCTTTTTTCCTTATTTTACCAGATTTTGAGTTCATTACCCGAAATTACCCGAATTTAAGTGAAAATATCAAATTAGAAAAATAATTTCCTGAAAAACTTATTAAAATTAATGAAGTAGGGAAACAATGAAATTTATTTACGGTATTTACTTAAATTATGTAACCCAAATTCATACCCGAATTTTATATATTTAAGTAGAAATCATTGCTTTTGAATGCGTTTTTAGATCATTTTGAGTCTAAATGAGCGTTTGGAGTTGATTTTTCTGTCTATATTTATTAAGATATAGTCTATTTTAATGATAATAGTAGCAGTTTTTTGAAAAAAGGTGCTAATAATTAGACAATAAAGTTAAATGTAAAGTCAAAATATGATATAAAAATTGTCTAATAATATTCAAAAAGAGCTTAAAATGGTCTAAAAATGACATATAATAAACAAAAAATATACTAAAATTTGGTTATAGTAATCAAAATTGCTTTTAAATCTATTACATAATGATACAAATAGGATAAAAATTGAAAGAAATTGTATAAATTAACAATTAAACTATTTAGAGTTAAAACCGATCACACGCGTAATCATATTCACTTTTATAATGCTTTTGAGTGCTCGCTCGTTAACAAAAATTTGTGTGATGTTATCTCGACGACTGATAAAACACAAATGAATCAAAATTCACACTCACTGAAGTGCCATTTACTACAATATAATATAAAACTAAATTTTTTTTTATTTTAACAATTTTTAATAAAAGTAATAACTGTTTAAAAACAAAAATAAAACAAATCTAAAAACAAAAATAAAACAAATCTGTTCAACAACGTTATAAATTAACTAAATGCCAAAATTATTTAAACCACAAAATTTTGACTATAATTATATCTATAGAATTAAAATATTATATAACACAAAGGAAAAGTTATACACTTTCTAGTATTCCCATTGAGTTAGCGTTATCAGTAAAAAAATTTATAGCATATGCTTAATTGTGCTGACGTTAATACGTGATGCCAAATGCAGTGTTTGAAGGCATTAAAATTTTTTGTTGTACCTGCTGTGTTATTTTTTAGGTTTTCCAGTGAATTGTTAAGCAAGGTAAAATTTTATTAATGACAATTAGATTATAATTTTTTTTGTAAAAAGTCAAAAGATTTTATGTCACCAAAATTGTTGTTTTACGTTTGAATCTTGTATTTTATTAAAATATTAAAAAAAATAATAAAACTTTTAATTTTTAATTATCTATTTTGCATAAACATATAAAATTTATTAAGATTAAATATTTTATTAAAGCTTGTTTAAGCTTTAAACAAACTATTACTAATAATTATTTAAAATATTGATATTTTGAGATTTTATAATTTATTAAAAAATATTTAAATTATAAAAAAATATTAATATGTTTATATTGATTAATAAGCTAAATAATTTATATAAAAAATGAAAATATTTCAAATAATAATAAACAATATATATTATTAACAATTGAACATTTAAAATATATCAAAATCACCTAAAACTAACAAATTTATTTATTTTTTAAAGATTTTTATCAAACCCAAACAATAATTTATAATTGATAATGGTTTCAATATTCAAAGATATTAAAATTACCACTGAGTTTGATGGTTATTTGTGCACTTCGTCTCATCATTCTATATTTATTTTATTGATTCATGAAAATAATTGCGTTAAAATGGTTTTCAAAGATAAACAAAATGAAGACACGCATATTTTTAATTTAAATGTTACCATTGATCAGCCTTTTGGGAAATCGACAGAGGAATTAAATTATATAATTCAAAATGAAAGTGGCAAGACAATCATTCAGTTTAATAATAATGTTGATTTGGTTCGATTCAAAGATATAATAGAGAAAGTTGATGTTAAAATTGTAGCAGAAATAAACGATGAGAAACGAAATTGTGATATTACTCCTAAAGATCAATTAACATATGATGACAATATGTCTAATGAAACTAAAAGTCATTATTTAGAAACGTGTGAAAAATCAACGAATATTCATGATGAAAATGAAGTCTCCATTTGTATGAGTTCTAATTTAGATGACAAAGATATGGAAAAACCCATTGAAATTACAAAGCAATATGACTTTAATAGTATAAATAAAATTTTCGAAGAAAAAATTAACGATAAAAATTTGAAAAGACTTTTGCCAATGATAATCTATAACCGAGCAAAAGAAAGTTTTGAAGACAAAATGGAACAGCTAATTTTTGATACAAAATTTTCTATAGAGAATATTTCGCAAAATGAACAAAATGCAAAAGATTTATTTGTTAAAAATCTTATTTTCTCTTTAACTCCATCGAATAATAAAGTCTTTATACAAAAATTTGAACATAAACTGAAAAGTCTCATAAATAAGTATAAAACGATAAACACCGTTATCACCAAGTACAATTATCTATGGGAGACAAAATTTAATGACCGTATTTATAAAAGTCTAACTGAATTTAATAATTTTGAAGCAACAACTAAACGCCAGTTTAAGCTTGATATAAGATGGTTGAAAGATAAAGAGAAAAAATATATGTGGTGCGTTGGTACATCATATCATGATAAAAAAATAAGACTTTTGCGATTCACTGATTCATACTGGTTAAATTTAATCATGAGACACGAAAGTATAAACAATCTTTACTTTAGTAATGAGTTTGAGAAAATTGTTTTGATACGTGCAGAAATGTTGATTATTTCAAGATTAAAAGAGATTTTAATGCGTGGTTTATATTCAAAAAAAGAAGTTCAATTGATATTTACTCTGCTTTTGAACACTTTGATCGAAAAGTTTAAATCGACAGTAATACAGAACAAATTTGATTATAATGTAAGCGATAAAATGTATAACAAACTTAGTCTACTTATTGATGGTAACTTCAAGCAAAATCACTTAAATAAGTTTTTAGAAAATACTGAAAATACTTTGATTGGTTTAGACAAAATTATAAACGACGAATTAAACAGATACAATTCTGATATTCAGCGTTACTTGAAAAGTGGTGTGATAAATGATAAAAAATCTTTTGAAAATATGCATAAATTCTGCATTAAAGTTGGTAAAGATTCACTTGCTTCACAATTAAAAACAATTGTTAGCAATAATTATAGTGATTGCGTTTATGAAAAACTATTGGCAAATATTAGAAAATACTATTTAATTTATGTGTGCACTGCAAAGTCGAAACAAGAGAGCATTATTTTTGATAATCAATTATTTTCACCTTATCTGGCTATTTATTATGGCTCAGAAAAATTAATAACTGGTTATTATAACGATAAGGTTATAATTGTTGGAAATAAATCCGGAAAATCTATCAAAGAAAATAATCTTCTGCTCGTAAATGGAAATATTAGTATTAATTATTTGACTAGTCCAAATGATAAACGAACTGTTACAACATACACTGTTCAACAGCATTTAGATAAATCTACTAAATTCACAAATGTCGAACTTAAACAATATTGCTTAAATATTGTATCAATGCAGAGCACGAATGGATGTAAAATAAATACAAAGTATTTTACTTTCGATACGCTCATTGCATTGATTTTAACAAAGAATAAATTGGAAGCTGAAAATGAACTCGGAAAGAATGTATCCAATTTGGTTTTCACAATACCTTCACGTTTTGGTTTGAGAGAAGCAAATTATCTAAGAGACTGCTCTAATATTGCTGAATTCAAGACTATACACTTTTTGTCAGAAATAGACTCAATTGCTTTAAACTATGCATTTACTAACGAAGAAATGATTGATAACAAGAAAAAACTAGTTTTTATAATTGTTATTAATGATAACAATTTCGATGCAGCCGTATGCTCTGTTTGTCGCCAAGAAATCAAATACAAGTCTTATTTGACTGGCATTATAAGAGATAACTTTATGATAGGACAACTATTTAATAAAATGTTATGCCAATTTCTCCCAGTATTTAATTGTAGTGGTATATCGTCGGCTGTAAATTTATCTAATCATTTCAAAGATGTTATTCAAGAAGTGATGGTTGCGGGTAACTCTACATTTAAAAAGACAATTATCGATAAACTACACAACCAGTTTGACAAAATAAAATTGCATAACTTTTTATTTAAAGAATTTATTGATGGTGCAGTATATTATAGTAATATTCTATCAACTTTAACAAACTTCACCATTTATCAGATAGCAACGCGTTCAATACGTATTGATTTCGAATTATCTTTAAATCCTATAAAAACAGAATACTTTTGTCTTTGTAGCAAAGGCATTGTTATCGAAAATAAAGAAATTGAACACAATGTTCGTAATATAGATTGCCAGTTAACAATTTTAATCAGTGAAGATGGCAAGTGTATTGAAAAGTATTTGGTAGAAAAAATTACAGATAGAAAATGTTTTATACACAATTTTAAGATTTGTTTACGAAATAACTATTTATTAGAGTTCGACTACATGTTAGACAATGAAATACAGATGTCAATTGATGATTTTAAAGTGGATTTGGGAAAGAAACAAGAATTAATTAAAAAAGAAAAAAGCAATGTTTTATATTATAAAACAATTTTTAAAGAACAAATTGAAGATCAGATCAAGAACAATACTGAAAATAACAAATATGACGATTTATCAAAGCTTTATGAATTGGTAAAAAGTAAAGTAACTAATAATGAAAGTATACATAAAGTTGTTTTGAGATCTTACGATGAAAAATTAATACAAGCTATGAATGTATTGAGTTCTTCAGAAAGCAATTCTACTGATTATGAAAAAGAAATAAATTCTCTAAATTTAATAATCGATTCTTTAGAAAAGCCATTAGTTGGTAACATATGATTAGAATTTTTTATTTTAAAAAGTAAAATTTAAATAAATATTAATAAACAATGACATTCGTTAAACATTTCGTTACAGATACTGTTTGCAAATTATCTTAATTATTTAATATTTATCTTTTTAAAATTATTGTTGTTTTATTTATCCAAATAAATTGTATTTTGTTTTAATATATTTAAATAAATAAATTTTAATAGTTAATCTAAATATGGATTTATTAAATGGTGAATAAACAAATAGAATCTTTTTAAACTAAACATGATTAAAGACAATTATAGTTAAAAATTAAATTAATAGATTATATATAAAGCATAATACTATCAAGTAATTTCTAAATATATATTAAGTTTTTTTCGCTCTCAAAACATTTTCTATTCGTTATTCAATTAAGTATTTAAAAAATCGACACCACATACTTAAAAGTACATTAAATCGAAAA
The DNA here is from genome assembly GCA_034698025.1 of Phthiracarus crinitus. Classification (NCBI taxonomy): domain Eukaryota; kingdom Metazoa; phylum Arthropoda; class Arachnida; order Sarcoptiformes; family Phthiracaridae; genus Phthiracarus; species Phthiracarus crinitus. The sequence goes on from JAQGAW010000586.1 coordinate 14,922, forward strand.
GACTTTCTATTTTTTATTTTATATTTCATTCTAAAACTCATTAATATCGTATTTAACGGATTTCTCACGAATATAACTAATAAACAAAAAATTATAATTCTTTATATTATTTCGTTAGCAAACTTTTCACTACTTGTGCTGACAGTGGGTATCATCATATGCTGCATCGTATTCGTTGTGGCGTCCACTATAGTCATCATACTGTGCATGAAACGTAAATCGCCAAACGATACCGATAGCTATCATAACGACGTGAAAAAGACGGGACAAACGGGGAACTCGTCCTCAGCCAAACATCATAACCACTCGACTTTGGACTCGGGCTCGTCTGGTGCCGACTCGGACATAAAGGTGGAGATACGGACGGCTTCATCGCTGTCCCAACACTGGGACGACAATAATGAGGCGTCGAGTGAACCAACAGTTAACACTGAGATCGCACAAGTAGTGGATAATATCTATAGCTATACCAATCAGTCTGAACCCGTTTTTCCTCCCAATCACGTAATTTTTCATTTTTGCTTGATTTTATATTGATTTTATTTTTGAATTTATTAATAATAATTTTTATTGTTATACCAGCCATGATAAGTTTACGCATATCTTTTATCATTTTATTGATTTTAGTTTATTTCGAACTTTTTTAAAAACCCAAACATAAATAATTACTTAAAAATTAAACCCAATATACATAAATATACCGACATACTAGGTATGACGACATACTAAGAACTGCAATAAATCAGATTATTATTAAAAATTATAAGGAGTTAGGCTTATTTTATTAATATATGGAAAGAGGCAAAATGGGCATTATTTTTTTAATGACAATTTCTAATTATAATGTGTATCTTACAGGACGTCCACTCAACAAACAACGGTTATATACCGTACTGTGACTATAACCGTGACTATCTTCCGCCGCCAACGATACCATCCAATAACAATCTAAACAATCACAATGTGAATAACAATAATCATAACCCAAACCATACGATAGCGATATCGCCAACTCATAGCCAACACGCGGCTATTATAGTGTCATCGATGCTGCCGTCAGATAGAGGTTCGTATATCGATCCGACTTATGGCACAATAATGGACAGTAGATATTGTCGTGCAGTGAATGTCGGATACGCGAACCCATACCTGCGAACGTCGTCTCAATCGTCGATCGCGAACCACAACAACAATAACAATCAAACGCATCAAACCAATCAAAACACGCAAAACACATCAATAGGAATGTATAGCGCGAATCACAATATCAATGCCAATCCAACGCAATCAATGCACCGATACATTACTAGTAATAATGCGAACAGTCATTCGCCTAACAGTCAATTGGCCACACATGTGTAGTAAATGTTTTGATTAAAAAGAAATTGTGAGTTTTAGCAGTGATTTATTCATATGAAAAATTACATTTAAAAAAGTTATATTAAAACTTTTATATCAAACTTGAACTATATTTGAAAACGATATCAAATAAATTTTATTGAATCAAAAGTTTTCAATATAGCACTACTAATGCCGTCTGAGAACGGAAACAAGTGAACCCAACTTTTTATCGTTTTTTTATCGTTTCGTTGTATTAATATTTTAAATGTGTTTATAAATAAATAATTGATTAATTTCGTCAATTTTCCCTTTTTTAATTCGCTTTTAAATGTTTTTTAAAAATTTTTAAACGTATTTTTCCCTTAATTATGTTTAAATGTTCACTCACTTTAATTTTAGTTTAGTGTTGTATCGTTTCGGTATTTTGCATTTTAATTTAATTTTGATTTTGACTTTTGCTAAAATAATCATTTTGAAAAGTATTTTGATTTTGATTTTTGTCAAAATTCCATATTTATTTCCAATTTTAATTTCGATTTTGAGCTCAAAATCAAAATCAAAAATATTTGGGATATTCAATTTGATTTTGAGTTTTGAACATAAATTTTATTTAAATTGTATTTTGATTGTATATTGGTTGTATTTTCAATTGTAATTTCTATTTTGATTGTATTTTAATTTTGATTAATCAAAATCAAAATACCAAATTAATTTTTTATTTTTAATTTAATTTCAAAACGCGATACAACACTATTTTTGTTTTGTAAAATAAATAAAAAAATTTCGATACAAAAAAATTGAATTAAATTTTTAAGAATTATAAATAATCGATTAAAAGATTAATATAGTTTATTTATCATTTCATTATATACCAATATTGGCATATGTCATTGAAATATTACTTTTCATCATTTAAATAATTTTTGTGTGCCAGAAATTTGTTAGAAAATATAAAATTTAATTTTTTTCTAAGATTACAATGAAGAAATCGTTAATTAAATTCGACAATAGTTTGTTTAATCAATATTTCGATAATTTAAATTTTCTATTTTTATTTTATAATAATCTTGTTTTTAGAATTTTTAATAAATTTAATTATAATTATGTTTTATTTAAAATAATTAAATTAATTTTGTATTTTGATTTTAATTAATCAAAATAAAAATAAAATCAAAATAGAATTTAATACTGAAAATACAATCAAAAATACAATAAAAATACTTTTAAAGTGCAAAATATTATTAAAATACAATTTTAATAAAATTATTTTTAAAATGTCAAAAACAAATTGAAAGTCACAAATATTTTTGATTTTTATTTTGATAATGAGCAGAAAATCAAAATTATATAGAAATCAAAACTGAGTTTTTACTATAAATTAAAAACGACTTTTTAGCAAATTCAAAATTAAAATACAATCAAAATGCAAAATGATATAGCTATACAACACTAGCAAAAAAAACTTTAATGCTATTCGTATGTAAATTAACATTATCAGTATGTTTCTATCCGATTATAACATTAGTTTATTTATGAAAGTAATTTTTTAATTAATTTCTTTATAAAATTACAGTTTAACTTTAATTTGTTAAACAAATTACGGTTTATAGATTTTTTTTGTGGTTTAAATTAGTGTTGTTTTGATTCTTGAAAATAAAAAATTAAAATCAAAAATAATTTCGTATTTTGATTTTGATTAATAATAATCAAAATACAATCAAATTAGAAAAACCTTCTGTAAATACAATCAAAATACAATTAAAATGAAAAAGATTTTGAAAAATCAAAATCAAATTAAAAATCACAAATAATTATGATTTAAATTTTGATTTTTGTCAGAAAATCAAAATCAAAATACGAAATTAATATTGAAAATTTGACAAAAATCAAAATCAAAATACAATAAAAATAGAAATTTTGACCAAAAGAAAAATCAAATTACAATTTAAATGATTTTTAGGTTAAAAATAAAAATCAAAATACAATCAAAATAAGAATGTAAATGCGAAACAACACTAGTTTAAATATATATTATTCTATTTAAAGTTAGAATTTATTCATTCACTAAAATTAAAATAAATTACAAGAATGATTTAATGTTTCGATTTTGATTCATTAATATAAATAACCAAACAAAATAGTTAGTTAAAAAAACGAAAATAAAATTAAATTTTAAAATTGAAATTAAACTTTACTTTAATTTTTATTGAGAGTTTTATTGAGAGTTTTAATTAGATTTTATTAAGGTTTTATTTAATAGAAAACATATTAAATATTAAAATTTTGACTAAAACAAAATAAAAAGTCTGAATAAAACTGTAATATATTGTAATTAAAAATTTATTTATTAATTTATTTATGAACTGTCATCATTTATAAAAAAGTTATTATAACTTATCAATTAAGTTTGATATTTTTTTATTGGAGTCTTCACGTAATAAGAGTAGATTGTATATATTTTGAAAAGGAAAAATAAAAATCTAATAAAGTATAAAAAAGTTTTAAAATTATTTAAAAACAAAATGAAAATAAAATATAAAATAAAATCTACAAACGATTAAAAATCAAAATATATTTTATTTTTATTTAGATTTTCAATGAAAATAAAAATAAAAATCGACTGTTTAATGGAGTATTGTTTTGATTTTTGAAAATTATATTGAAAATCAAAATTAATTTCGTATTTTGATTTTAATTAATTAAAGATAAAATAAAATCCAAATAGTAAGTTTAACAAAAATCAAAACTTAAAAACAATAAAATTAAAAAAACAATCTGTAAATACAATCAAAATACAAATAAAATGGAAAAAAGTGCTCTATAGATACCAAAAAACAAATCAATGATCTTTTTATCAATGAAATATCTGTTAACATAGAAAACTTTGAATGCATCGCTATTTTGATGATGAATGTAGAAACTATAATGATATACAACTCATCAAAAAATTAAAATTCAAGATACGGAAATTTTGTGACAGTTAACTGAATTTCAAAAAAAACTAATGTTTCAAAAGATAAATTATCATCAATGGATCAGTTACAGCGAAAGAGAAGAATGCATATAGTGCATACCACCACCAATGGAACCGTTAGTGTTACATCAATTCTGTATTAGTTTAAATAATCAGGGAAAATTCATATAGGCGAATGTATTCAAATTTATTTGTTTATCCATTGTTAAAAGTTTATTCGATGAATTTATTTTAATAATTTTTAAATAATTGAAATAATTTCGAAATATATAATAATTTTCAATCATTTCTCTCAAAATCCACAATTGTTTTTCGGAACATAAACGTCAATAATATTTTGGTCTTCAGTTATATCGTATTGAATTTTAAAATATATTTTATAAGATCTTAATTTATAAGGTATTCGTATGCTTCTGTTATATCAAACCATTAAATCCGCTATACATATATCTTTTAAAGAATGCTGTTGTTGGATATAATGATTTTAAAAGTCGGTTTGATAAATATCTATATTTAACGCATACAAATCTCGTTTTGATTTTACCATCCTATAACGTTTGTTAATCCTGTATTTACACTTGTTCAAGACTAGATATCGAAATATCCATAGATAGCAAGTGAAATACCTCTTCCTGAGCTGATTTTGCAGATGAAATCAAATACCTGGCACCAATTCACGCATAGATCACGAATGATATAATTTCCAGCTTTCATTTCTAAGACTATCTGGATTACATGGAATGTAATCTACAAAGTTTTTGATAAAAACAATTTATACGAACATCTCCGATATTTGGATTGAAAAACAATTTGACTTTTTAGTTTAGTTCTTATAACTAAGATACACATATCGTAATCTAGCTTAATTTTGTAGAAACTAATGTTTATAAAGATTGTGGTAGTTATAATTAATTTTACTGTTATTAAATAATTCTTTTCAATTAATTTTAAGATTTGCAGTCGTTTTTATTTTATTATGTTATTCGATATCAATATATTTTATGTACAATTTTCAATAATAAAATATTATAACTTGAATACAATATGAAATAGATAGAGGAAAAAAATAAATCCTCTTTACAGTTTATTTGTTATAATTATTTTATACAAATATTTTTCTGATTATTTCTAATAATAATTTTGTATATATAAAAAGCAATAAATTGATTTATTTTCAAACACATTTAAATTAATTAATTCTAATAATACTATTACAAAATAGGTATAAATCCAGTAAAAGTAATAAAATCTATTAATCATTTTTATTTTACATAAATAGGCAATTAAATAATTTTACACAAATTGAATTATTATTATTGTTTTGCTATTTGAATGTTGAACGCAAAAGCAAAATTTTATTTTGAGTTTTACTTTTACTTAAGCGAAAGTTATATACATGTTAAATAATAAATAAAATCAAAATCGAAACTAAAAGTATGTAAAACTGAAAATTTTCTAAAAGCAAAAGTGAAATACAATTGAAATTAGAATTTTTAAATCAATATTGAAATACAAATTTATAGAATTTACATAACTTAAACCATTTAGCATAATAAGTTCAAGCACAATCATTCAATTTGTTATACATATTGCAATCGATGAATATATTCAATTAAGAGAATCATTAATATATTTTTAAAAAATAAATATTAAAAAGAAAGGTAATGGAAATGTTACTGTTGATGATTGGAAAAAGATTGCACCTGTAAATTTTAGACAAGTTGATATTGAGTTAGATGATAAATCTTTAACATGTTCCCAAACATATGCTTATAAATCAAGATTTGAGTACGATATAGGATTCAAATTAGATGCCAAAAAATCTCATTTAACTGCTGCAGGTACAAATGATGATACAACAGAAAAATCGGAATTTTCGGAGGCAAGATCAAAACTAATTAGACCTTCGACTATAAGCGCAGATGGAACTGGAATATTTATTGAATTAATGGGAAAACTGCATTTAGACATAGCTTTTCAACCTAGAGCTATTTTAGGAGGAGTTAATTTAAAAATAAGTTTAGTTCCTCATGATCCTAAATTTTATTTACTTCTCAAAGACAATACAATAATTCCAACAGTTATATTTGAAAAAGCTACTCTATATATACATAGATCCAAATTATCTTTATCAGTGGTTGAAGCACACAATATTGCATTTGTCTCTGTCTCGAGAAAACCATAAAAGAAAGAGAATCGGTTTGGACGTAAAGCTATTTTAGATTTAATAAGAGATTCTAGTATTACTCGCGTTGTGCGCTATTAAAACGTATTTTTTTCAACAATGTCTTTTAATTAAACAAACTCAGGTTATTTACTGGGCGGACTGATGATTCAAATAGATAGGGATATGGCATGCATATATGAAACGTTTTGAAATTAATAATAAGTGAATTTCGTGTGCTTTGTGTTCAGCAAATTTGTTCTGTTGTACTGAAGTAGTTATTTTAAAATTTTTTTATCTATAATTAGTTATATAATTATTTGCGAGTCTAATACAATAATTAGTTTTTTCCACTGACTATAGTTAGTGAACAAAAAGGTATTTGTATAAGATATGTGGGAACCTGAGAGCAGAATAGAGGAGAGAGAGAGAGAAAGTTTTTTGATATCATGTCCAAATGATGAAAAGGTGAATACAAAAAAATTTTGACACAAAACGGCACATACACTGGCAAAAAAAGAATGAAATTGCAGGAAGTGTCGGCTTAGACAGTGTTCGGTACCGCAAAAAATGGTACACAACTGATTTGCCTGCTATTTGACTGTACATTTGATTGCCATATTCAATTGAAAAGCGCACAACACGATAATAAAGCATTGGTAGAGGTAGGAGTATTATTAGAATCATCGTCATTATTATTATTAGTTCTGCACATACAATACCATTTTTTCAAATAACAGTCTACATTGTATACAATAGTTATTTCGTTTTCTTCTTTCACTCTTTTTCCATCATATTTGTATAGCGTGTTCATCTCGGCGCTAATATTTGATTCACTTTTTTTTAGTGGCGTTTTATTGAAATCTGTTATAGAATAGAATGGATGCACATTTTTAAATGCATTAATCTATTTATTATGTGCATCAGTATGTATTAGCGATTTTTTTCCGTAAACATTAATGCATTCATCGATAATTCAGTAATGATAGGGTTTTTGACCAGCCCTCCGAAAATCGTATGAATTGTTGCGCAAGAATTTTTTCATTGTTAAATTTTTCGACGTAAAAATAAATTATAAAAACATTTATTATTATTTGACTGTTGTGTTTCCCATTTATATTTATGCTTCTTTTTTAAAGCAATCAAAAATACGTTTCAATTAAGTTATTAAGAAAACGTGTACCGTGTTATTTGTTGTCGATAAAAAAACAAGTTTTATTACTACTATATTTATTGCGGTCAATGTTTTATTTTCGTGTAATAGTATGTACTGTTTTGCAAAAATAATAATACTTGATCGAACATCTTTCTTTCGTTGGTAGAACTTAATGTGGCAACACTTCGATAATACTGTAATAAAAAATATTATTTGATAAAATGAGTATAGATTTAACTATCATTAAAATTAAGTTTTAATAAAATCATTATTTAATAATCAAACATTAAATTTAATATTTTAAAAGTTAATCAATTATCAGTGACAGGTATTAACTAAAGGTATTCAATTTACATCTTAAACGAGGATGAAAAGTTTGATAACATTTCGAAAAAATCATTTTTAAATTAAAAAAGTAATCAAAACTAGATTGTCCTGTAAGAATATATTTAATGTCATAAATAATGTGCCTAAAAATTTACTTACTCGTGTTATAAATTTACGTTAAATTAATAGATGAAAAATATCAGCAATGAATAGTCTTTCTCCATCTTACATTACATTCATATTTTAAATATATTGCCAAACTTTTCATCTTGTTTTATTTTACAGTATTTAATTCTCAGAAACTAATATTTTATGTACTGAAAATACATAAAAAAAACCCTAAAACTTAGATAATAGGCGCTTCATATATAATACCCTGTTAGGATTTTAAAATTTTATGTTTTCATTTAAGATAATGGGCACCCATTTAAATTGGGCGAAACAAAGTATTTAAGAAAATAAGCGCATATATATTAGTAATTTCGTGTAATAATTTTAATTGAATTTTTCCTACAAGTTAAAAATAATGAAAAACACTCGAGAAAAGGTTTAAAATCATATTTTAAAAGAAAAATTACTAAACTTTTAATTAATATTTTAAATTTTTATATTTTATACTTTAGATTATATTTGTATGTTAGATAACATGCATCCATGTATAATGCGCATATTATATATTTATAAGAAAATTTATTTTTTCCTTAAGATAATGCCCGCAATATTGTATCGACCCAACGTTAGCTCACTTAAGCTCTAACTCTTTTGCCAGAACATGTATTCTTATTTTATGTAATACTCTTTCTAATAGTTAACTCAGGTAAAACTTACCTCAGAACCCATAAAATTATATAACATAATACTATCTATAAATTGTTAAACACGATTTGTAAACTTCTATTACTTTCTAAAATATAAAACTCTAATTTATTGTTTCCTGTATAGTGATAGACAATGTTAAACATAATACTTTCTATCTACAGTCAAACACGTATGTATCAAATAACTATTTTCCGAATCTAAATGCTAAATTATTACATCCGCTAAACTTTTAGAACCAATCCATAAGTTAGACAAACCCCCTTAACCGAGAGTATATAAACGAATGTAACGTTATACTCGAGGCCTTAGTCTTAATCACACACTTATATGTTAAAGTTGTATTACCTTATATTTTCAAATATTGTATTCAATAATAAGTTTATTCATTAAAAGTATTTACTCTATTTGTGAGTTATTTAATTGATTAATAAGTGGTCAGAGCGTTGACGAGACTCTTGGTTCACTGTGTGTGCGAAGCGAGTAAAGGGTTGGACAGCGGGAAATCTTTTACAATAGGGATCTTAATAAATGGCTTAAAGAATACGAATATCACGCGGAAAGTAGGTCGTTGGACGATGCTACTAAAATGCGAAAGTTTCCGACTTATTTACTTGACTACAGTTTACTTTGGTATGATAAAAGAGTAAAAAGAGGTGGAGCAAACTGAGATGATCTCAAAAAGTTAATTACTGATGATCTTTTGTCTACCGATCATCGCAGTTATTAACAATCAGAGTTATGAAGACGCAAACAGTTACCAGGAGAACGTGTTTATAACTATATTCTAACTAAACGAGACATATGCTAAGAGCTAAATAGTACGATGACAGACGCTAATGTAATGGAACATTTATATAACGGAATAAATCATGAGATAGCAAAATTGCCAAGATCCCATTCGCCATCAACGGTTCTTGATTTGATAAATAGGGCGAAACAAATCGAACGTGGAATTGATGAATCTGAATATCTTGAACCGGTAAATTTTAAACGTTCAAAATCTAACGAAGATTTAAGAGATCTAATACATGGTTTGAAAGATATGGTTAAAGAGATTGGAAATGGTGGTCCAACTAATAGAAATCCAAACAATAATCGTTTTCAAAATTTTAATAATACGAGAAAAAATAACTTTTCTCGAGAAAATCACAACAATTATGATTTTGGGCAAAGGCGTCAATTTCCAAGTCCAAACAATAACAGTAATTATAAAAATTTTAATAATGGATCAAATTTTCGTAATAATTCCCAAAATCATAACTCAGATCAAAGAAATAATATAAATAATGGTAATAACGTGAATGATAGACAGAAATCTCCGGATACACAAAGAAGAGTTCGTTTCAACGTTAATGAAAATTTATCAAATACTCGTACAACAGATGTTCGTAGTAAATGTTTTATTTGTGATAATATTGGACATCAAGCGAGAAACAGTTACTACAATAGGTACGGGAATAATAATAACAATACTAATGATAGATTTAGACAAAACACTTTAGGAAATAACACTGCATTATGTAATGCTACAACTCATGCAGAAATTATGCCTAAAGTTGATAATTACAATAATTGTCTTATGTTCATTGATATAAAAATTAACACTGTGCCAATTAAAGCTTTAATTGATACAGAATCTTAAAACTCTATGATAGCTGATAACTTGGCTGAAGACTTAGGTTTATATATAAAACGGTATGAATGACAACCTATTAATGGTGTGAATTCACTTAACAGGAATTGTTGACATGGATATTGAAAGTTTCGATCAAAATAATAAGAAAATTATACCAATAAGAGCAATTGCTATCTGAGATTTTCATTTGAAAGTTTTACTTGGTTATGACTTCAACTTAAATTCAGATTTTTAATTTGTTTTTGATTTATAAAAATTTTTTCATTTTAATTGAGTTTGATTATATTTTCAGAAAATTTTTCTAATATGATTGTATTTTGAAATAGAATAATTAAACTGACATTAAAATTATGATAACGGTAAAAATAAATTTTTTGATACAAAATACAAAAGTAATTAGTAAAATTAAAAGAAAACAAAAAATTAATTATTAAAAAATCTTACTTAAGACATTTTAAGTTTATCGTGTTGGTAATTATTAGACCATCATCGAACATTTGCGGACCCAAGAAAATAAAGAATAATTTTTCTAAAATAAATTTCAACTCGAATTTAAGTATCATTAATGGGATGTTCTTTGAAAGGTCCTTTTGTATGGTGTAAAACATGAAACTATTCACGTATTCTTGTATCAAAATATCGCGAACACATTACGGGATCTTTACTAATTAGTTCACATTTATCATTATAGTTTAAATCGTCTGTTACTTCTTCAGAGATATCCATGTTACGTACTGTTTTCATTAAGATGACAAGTAACTCTTTCCAACGTGTTTCCGCCGCCGATAATGTGATGAACAATGTTGGTATTCCTAATTGGCGTATCATTGCTTGTACTTCCTTCTTTCTCGATTGCCAATATGGAGGTGATGCGCGATCAACATTTAAGAATCGATATCCATCATCTACTTTGCAAATATTATCGACAAAATCTTTATCCAATAATTGTCCAGCAGTTATATGGACAGTATTTTTACTTTTTCTTAAATAAAGTGATACCTGCTTCATGATGATTTATACCCTTCGCTTATTAAACTTGAAAAATATATTCGCTACGTTACAACAACGTCGGTCAACATGCCTTAATTCATATTTACATATAATTGCATAAGATATATGTTAAGATGTTTGTCTAGGTATACCACAATAAATATTAGGAATTGATAAATCCTCAGCTTATTGATCTCTTAGTAAGGATATTGGATAAGATCCTTCTCCATGTGCAAATGAAATTGTATTATTATGATCTGAATCCGTCCACAAAGTATCATTAGTTGTTACATTAATTTCTTCTTCGTCTTCAATCATATCCTCGAGTATTTTATTTGTTGTTTCAATTGTAATCTGTTCACTTTTTTCATCAAGACTTTCTTTTTTGTCTTCTTCGAAAACAATAAAATTTTCGTTATAATTTGGATGCTCGGTTAACCAGTTATCGGATATTGTAATATTTTTAGCTCACTTTATGCTAAAGGAGCTATTGGATTTGGGATGTCTGTGGACCGGTCTCTATGTTTATTAAGGGATTTTTTCTCTATGTTAATAAAGGGATTTTTTAATAAAATAGACTCCTATCGACAAAAAAAGACTCCTATCTTCTAAAAATCATTGTTGAAAAGACTCCTATCTGGCTTAATTTGGGCTAAAATTGGCTTTAAAATG